>SNQJ01S0000460.1:863174-876035 GCA_010110895.2 Picea sitchensis
AAGTTGTAAAGTGGGGGGTGGGGGGGTCCGAGTTGATGAGGAGGTGACATGCCAGTGGGGGGGCCTCACCAGAAAACCACCTGCTTGGACCCCCCCCTGTTAAAGGCAGAAGGTCAAGGGGGGTCTGATATGGACTATGGGACGTAGATCTGAGCGCGTAGATCTCAAACGCTCAAATCTATGCACCCCTTATAATAGTGCGCCAAACCATCTAATCGGAGCCCCGACTTAGGATAAAACACATTTGTGGGTTTTTTTCCCCCCTCTCTCATGCATAATTTCATCAAGGTGTCATTTCCTAAGGGAAAAACACCCCTTTAGAAATAATGTGTGCTAACATTAGGCTCCATGGGGGATATAGACCTCCTTGTAAGACTCTAAGAAATTCAGTAGTTTCAGTGCCTCATCTTAGGGATATGGGGTCAACCATTAAAACAAAAAGAGAATGGTATTTACAATGAAATAGAAAATCCACTCATGGCTCAAACAAAGAACCTTTTCAGAAAATGCCCATTTACAGGGCTTCCAAACACTTCAGATCCCTCCCAATTCTGCAACCTGTAAGTATTATTTGGAAATATCTCGGATATTTTGAAGGGCCCAATCCATAGGGCTTCAAATTTACCATGCTTAACTTTGACCTTTGTCCTGCTTGGGTGCATCTCGTTTGAGCACCAGATATTCCAGCTGGAAATCCTCTTTTCTCACCTTCCTGTCAAAAGCCTGCTTGATCTTTTGTCGATGGTCATGTGCTTTGTCCAGCAACTACTCCCTATCCTGTTGCACTTCTACCAGTTTTTGTATCCTTCTGATCATATCATCAGGTTCTCCTTGGCAGCCTTGGAGGAATTTTTCCATAGGTAAGGCAAGATGAGAAGTAAAAAATGACTCAACTCCATACACAAGATGGAAAGGAGAGACACCAAGAGATCTCTATGTTGTCACTATGTCGGCCCACAGAGAAAATTTGAGCTTTGAATCCCATGCTTTCTTGTTGTCCTCTAACAGTATTTTGATGATTTTTATAAGGCTCTTGTTAGAAGACTTTGCCAGTCCATTCCCTTGGGGGTAGTAAGGAGGTGAGTGAATCAATGAAATCCCAAACTATTCACAAAACTAGATAAATGGTCCAGCCTTGAAGGATACAGCGTTGTCAATGACAATTATTTTCGGACAACCAAACCTTGCTATAATATCCTCAAGAAAACCAATGACTACCTTGTGAGAATCACGCCTTGTGGGGATAGCTTCTATCCACTTGGTAAAGTAATCAGTGGCAGTCAAGATCCACCTGTGCTAACCACTTGAAGTAGGATGAATTACCCCAATAAAATCTAGGCCCCACTGCTGAAAGGGTCCTTCAATAGTAAAGATTTGAGCTACTGCTTTCCAGAAAATTTTTGACACTTAACACAAGCCCTGATCTTTGTACAGACATCGGTGAATAGACTAGGCTAGAAATATCCATCCTTGAGAATTTTATAGGCTATGGTTCTCCAGAAGTGATGCCCCCGACATAGACTATCATGAAAATCAAACATAATCTTTTGGGCCTCATGTGGGTTTAGTCACCTCAAAATCACTCCCAGAGGGTCCTTCCAGTACAATACTTGGTCAAGGAGGCAGTATTTAATAGCTTTAATCTTTAAGGATCTTATCTTGTTCTTCTCCATGCCATCGGGGGGGTGCAGCTTTTGTAGAAAAAATATAATGTCCATGTACCAGGTGCATTCTACCAATGGAGGAATGATTGGAGAATTATTATCAGGCAGTTCAGCTTGCGGACTTCCTGAGCAAGTGTTAATAAAATTTACCCCCAAAGCTTTGAAATTAGATTCATCCAACAGATTGGCTAAACCTTGGCCTTTGACCAATTTGGTGGGATTTATCTCAAGATCAAATTCAAGGATTTTGGCAATCCACTTACTCCTTTTTCTATCTATGTCAGGTTGAATGAGGATCTCCTTCACAAAAGTTGAAGGGACATATGCAATGATTTTTGAATTCAGGACATAGATCTCGAAAGTTTTGAGTGCTTTCACCAAAGCATAGGCATGTTTTTCCATGATGTCGTATTTTTTTCAGCGTCCCTTGATGCTCTGCTGAAAAAGGAAATAGGTTGCTCCAACCCTTCACCATTCTTTTGCAATAAAATACCTGCTACTGTATGAAATGAAGCAAAGGAAAAAATCAGAAAATCCTTGGAGTAATCAGGACTAATGAGCACAGGTGCCTCGGTCAATGCCTCCTTGATTTTTTTGAAAGAATCTTTGGACTCAGCAGTCCATTTCACTTCATTCCCCTTCCTGAACATGGTTGTAATATTCTTTACCAATTCAACAAAATTTGAAACGAATCTTCTCAAAAAAATAATTTTCCCCAAGAAAGACTGAACCTCTTTCTTGGATCTAGGGAGGGACAAGGTTTGGATAGCCTCCACCCTGCTTGAATCAATTCTGACCCCCTTAGTTGATACTATGTGCCCCAACAATTTTCCCTCCTGCATGGAAAATAGAGACTTTTGGGGATTTAGGGAGAGACCATACCTTCTGCATTTCAAGAAGACCCTTCTCAGATGATAGCAATGCTCTTTATCAGACCTAGAGAAAAATGTGATGTCATCTAGATGGATGACTACAAACTTGTCTCTTTCTCCAATAAAAGCTATGTCCATGGCTCGTTGGAAGGTTGATCTTGCGTTCATCAATCCAAAGGAAATCTTAGCGTACATGAATGTACCCCAAGGAGTAGTGAATGATGTATTTTCTCTGTCTTCAGGAAAGACAAAGATCTTATTGTAACTAGAAAATCCATTAATCATGGAGATCCTAGATGCACCTGTCACCCTATGCAATATGTGCTCCATATTTGGCAAAGGGTAATTATCCTTCTTAGAGCTTTTGTTTAGGTTCCTGAAATCGACACAAAGTCTTATTTCTCCATTCTTCTTTCTCACTGGGACCAGGTTGTCTACCCATTCAGATAATCTCAAGGGCATAATGATCTAGGCATCCAACAACTTCTTTACCTCTTTCTCCAAAATAGGCAACAACATAGGATTTATTTGTCTCAATTTCTGCCTAAATGGTTTGGCATCTTCTTTCAATGGGATCTTATGCTCAATGATACTTGTGTCATACATTCTGAGATCTTCATATGTCCAGGAAAACAAATCAGCAAATTCTTTTAACAACTCAACATATTGAGCCTTTCGTTGACCTGACAGGTTGCTTGACAACTTGACAAACCTTGGATCTTTCTTTGTACCAATATTTCACTCAGTTACATCAGCATCATCATTTGACCCCTTAACTTTTACTTCCACATCATTCATATCAAATAATATTTCCAAAGGAACCAGTCCCTTTGGAATATGATTGCTAGGAAACTAAATGATATGATAATTAGCAATCTTGTTCAAAAAAACATCAGTATGAGGATTACCGTCAAAATCGTGATCTTGATCAATGTGTAATGTAGAAAACTCATCAACAGTCTCAAGGAATTTTTTGATCTCAAGATCATCCTCAAACACCTTCCAATGCTTGACATTGTTAGGTATAGAGGGTCTGTATTTTACTTCTATATCATACCTGAACTTAGGTGGCAGAGGGACTCTAAAATTACTTGCTGAGACAGCCAAAGAATCAGCCATGGTATTATCTTCTCTTGGAATAAATGAAATGTTGAAAGCTAAGAAGAAAATATCAATTAGGTCCCACACTTCATTTCTATAAGCTCTTAGCCTAGGGTGCTTAGCTTGATAAATATTTCTAATCTGAGGGAAAATTAATTCAACATCCCCAAACAATGATATCTCTTCAATCCCCGTGTCTTTTGCAGCCCTCAAACCCAAAACGAGAGATTCATAATCTACCACATTATTGGTAGTTTCAAATTCTAACTTGTAGGACAAAGATGTAGTCTCTTGCACAGGTGAAATAAAAACCACTCCAACACCAACACCTTCCCTAGAAGAGGCTCCATCAAAGAACATTTTCCAAACAGAGGTGATTGGAGGAGAATTTTCACAAAAGGTAATGGGTTGTTTTCTGATTTCCAGAGGAGGTTCAGGAGCATCAGTGAGATGCAACAAATTGGATCCCAAATCAGTATCAAGTGCAAAAATCAGATGGTTGGTGGAGTTTGTTTTAGCACTAATAATGTAGGCCAACTGAGATTCTCTGTACAGTCTCCTATGCTCCCCTTCGAACACTGGAATGGTAGCATATGTGAGGTCCATCTTCAAGGTTCCCCCAATTATTTTTATCCAATATCTTGACAAGAGCATGCCAAACTTGTGGGGCACATCAGCCACCATGATATCCATGACCACACTTTTCATGGGCAGCTAAAACAAGGTCACAACCAGATCTTTCATGACCCCAAGACATAGCACTTTCCTAGAGTAAAGAGATTATAGGTCATGGTAATTCATTGTGATCTCCAATTCGAGTTCATCCATGACAGTTTTGGGCATGAGATTATGAGATTCCCTTGAGTCCATCAAACAGTTATGAAGCACCTTGGCATGTATGTTCAGTATTAGGGGGATTCCTGTAGCTCTGCTTCCCTACCAATTCCAACCTTTCCATTCTAGCAGAAAGTGATTTTAGTAACTTGGTTACTTCATCCATTTGAGGTGGGGTAGCAGAGGAACCATAGGTTGAATTTTCAGACCTCCCCTTTCCTCTGTCTCTATCAGCCTTACTCCTGAGTTTGTCAACTGCCAATATATTGGATTCTACTTCCAGGCCAAGATCTTGCATATGAGCCAAGGAAGTGGCTCTTATTTCTCTTAACAGGAGGTAAAAATCAGGGTCGAAGGCACTGGAATAAGTAATTTTGGTAGAGGTTTATGTAGGTTTAATCTTGGCAGGGATCGTATTATACATTTTATTAAACCTTTTTGAAAAGTGAGAAACCGATTCTCCTTCCTTTTTCTTAAGTGATCCAAATTATGTAATATAGTAAAGGAAATCTTTTTAATCCCCCCGATGCCTTAAGAATGCATCATCTAGGGCTTCAATCCCATCGATAGATCCAAGAGCCAAGGCCCTGAACCATTTCCTAGCCTCTCCATCAAGGATATGAACAAAAATCCTCATACATACATCTTCATCTACAATAACATAGTTATCTGCATAACTGTAGAAGGCTTAAAGGTGCTCTTCTGTAGTTATGTCTTCCTCACCCATGAACTTGGGCAACTATTTAAGGTAGACACCAACTGGAAGAGAATTCAGAGGCTAAGGAAGGACAAGAGGGGCATATCTAGCAGATACTATGGCATCCATTATGTTCCTAGGAGGATTAGCACCTGCCATAGGGATGTGAAGTGGAGGAGAACCAGTAGAGGATGGAGTTTGAAAATGGGAGACTGGAACTATGTTCCTGGGAGAAAGGGGAAACAACTGAGGATTTTGAGAAGAGGATATAGGGATCGAGGGAATAGAGGTTTCCCCTTCTATAAATTCAAAAACTCTAATAGGGGGAGGAGTGGTAAAGCCCGGAGTGGGGAAATATTTTGAGGTCCTAGGTTTAAACCATGGTACAAATTCAAGGGAAATAGGAGTGACAAAGATTTCTCCCTCCAATCCAAGACCGGGAGGGGAGAAATCAACAGGAACACTCCCAAACTTTAAACTTCAGGAAACTCCAACATAAGGTATAACAGGAGAATGAGAAAAAGATACTGGAGTTTCTATAGGAGGATAATGAAAATCATAAGAAATACTTGGTTCAACAACTGAAGTACATTCCTAAAGGGTCTTTCTTTTTCTGATAATCTTCTCTAGATCAGCTTCAGGTTTTTCTAGAGGAAGTTGTGGACTAGACCTCATTTGTCTGCCTTTCGGAGCCACAACTGAAACAGTGGTGTGGAAACAATGGAGTCGCCACAGTGGAGTCATCAGGTGCAAGCTGCAATATTCAATGGTTTTGATGTATGATGCACCTTCAAAATTAGAAGCTCTTTGTCATTCAACCCAGGGAAATGTCTTCAATTCATTCCTTAGTAGCGGCGCCAAAAATGTTAGCACTGGAATTCACCTTCAGATTGCGTTGAAGGTAAGCCCAATACCCATCAGTTTATATGTCACTATGAATTAAATTTTAGGAGGTCAAATGGGGGCAGATCCAAGATCATATCATTTTAACTCAGAAAACTGGACCAATATGCACAAGCAGGTGAGTTCTTGATCAAATTTAGTCAGTAAGTTGAAGTAAATATGAGTAGGAGGAAGAACTGGTGAGAAGGATGTAGAGGTTTTCTATGGACATCATGTCTTCCAACAGCCTAAGGATGAAAACATTCAAATACAAGATCCTCTTGGATTCAAAACTTCAGGAGGTTGAAGAACATCATAACATGACTGCAATCAAATATACATTACAATACAACTATGGTAATCCATGTGAATCCTTCAATCATGGACACTTTAGTATCAGAGGAAAATAAGATGGAAATAGAAGTTGACTTTCATTAAACAAGAAGTCTCAACTCAAGTTACATAACCAGAGAACCAGAGCTTCATCAAAAGTTTACAATTTTGAAGCCTTGTTCAACCATCGACCCCTAAAAAAATATCAAAAATGCCTTCATATACTCAGAATAATTCACTACTACAGTCAAAGCTTTGAGTTGGCGAGCTCTCGGTCAGACTGAACATGCACGCAATCTTCTGGTAGAAGGTGCATGCAGTCTTTTGTTAGATTGCCCATGCATTTCTCTATCATATGTGATCTCAGGCCTACCAGTCCTTTCTGGATTTCCATTTATGTGGTGAGATGAGGTTTCAACCACCTCCCTAGCTTTCATTAACTTCCTTCATCAGGATCAGGATGAGCACCTGAGTCAACTCCTGCACCTAGAAAACATGTTAACCACACTCTCATACTACACCACTAAGATCCCCGTTGGATGCTGACCGGGAAGGTAGCAGGTGCATGTGGAGGAAGGAGAGAGTGAGTGGGCGAGGTGAATGGTGCAAACCAGCACAGAACAACGAATTATCGGTGGTCGTGTGGAACGACGTAGTTGGTGGAGTGGTGGCTGGGAAAGTGTGGGCACTAGTACACGAGAGCTGAGGTGTAAAGGTGTGGGGGTGATGTGGCTAAGGGATAGGAGTGTCATTGGTCAAGTGGGGGACACGAAACTGATTGTAGAGGTGACATGGAGTGGGAGTATGAGACACATGTCAGGAGACAAGAGGGGAGATGTGATAGTGGGAAGGGGACAGGCACATGAGAGATGTGAATGGACTATAGGTGGCGGCCGAAGCGAGGGTGGTATGGGAAGGAGGTCAGTGGTTTAGCTCGGANGGTAAAGTGTGTGGGGGGCATCTGAGTTGATGAGGAGGTGACATGACAGTGGGGGGCCCGCGCCAGAAAACCACCTGCTCGGACCCCACCCGTTAAATGCAGAAGGTCAAGGGGGGTTTGATATGGACTGTGGGACATAGATCTGAGCATGCATATCTCAGCCACTCAGATCTACATGCCCCTTATCATAGTGTGCCAAACCATCTAATCAGAGCCACGACTTAGGATAAAACACATTGTTGAGTTTTGTTTTCCCCCTCTCTCTTGCATAATTTCATCAAGGTGTCATTTCCTAAGCGAAAAACATCCCTTTAGCAATAATATGTGCTAATATATCCTATAAAAACTTATTCAATCTACTCATCATCATAATCAATACACCAATCCCAAAGGGACATAACAGACTCATGAGGGGCCTCCTCAGTGATTTCTTCATTTTTTGCCTCCTTGGACTTCTCATCATTCGAATTATGTTGATCTAGTAGCTGATTGATGACCAAAGTCACAGAGTTAACCCATTGGGACACATTTTTTTTCTGAATGATTTTCCCAATACTAAGAACAAAAATTGTCCATGCCAAAGTTATCCATATTTAGCACAATTTGTGGGACTTCTGGTAGTTTGGGTGGGTTGTCATTTATTTTCAAGAATAGGCGGAAAGGTATGGGCATTGAAGGTGCTTCACTAACATTATTTTTAAGATCAACAACTTTTTTTGACGGCTTCTTGACCAGCTTAACTACGTTGTCCAAATATTTGGGTTCTCTCTCAGGAGATTTCGTCAATAAAAAAGGCTTCTTTATAGCTGACTTAATTTCCTCAAAGTATGAATGACTATTGTAAGAAGGAAAAAAAACATTAATATCTTCGGCTTCTTCAAAATTCTGAGCTAAAGAGTCTTTACTAGTTCATTTAACAAGCATGCCTATGGAAGGAATCAGATCCAAAGTATAATATTCGATGGCCAATGATTCTAAGGGAGTGCTCTCAACAAAAAACTTATTTAGGACAACAATAAAGCGTTGATTAAATTCCTTATCTTTCTCCTTCTTTCACATCTTTATAGCTCCTAATTGTTTGTATAAAGCCGTGGGAGTTTTCACTTCTCTGAAATTTCCAATAAAATCCTTTTCAAAGTATTCCCAACAGGTTATGGAATTAGGAGGGAGTCTAAAATACCATGTAGAGGATCCTCCTATGAAGGTGTAAGGGAAAAGTCTACAAACCACGTCTTCATGGAAAAAAACAAGGAGGTGGCTAGATAAAAAGATTTTGTTTATGTGATCTTTTAGGGAGATGGGTTTGTCTAGGTCAAATTTTGGAAGGAGTTTTTCCGATTTTCAAGGCATTTCATGCAAAGGTTTTCCTAAATTCAGAGCACCTTCAAACAACCATGTTGGAGTCACTACTTTTTGATCTTGGTGTTCACCCATTTTGTATTAAAAAATAATTATGGGTTTTCATCGTTGAAGTTATGCTCATACTTGGGAGGAATAGGAGGAATTTGATTCAAGGGAACGAGCTCTTCTGGTAGAGAAGTTTCAATCAGATCTTCAATAGTATCAACAATAATGTTGGCCCAATTCTTGGGTCATCTTATGTGGGTAGCTCTTCTCCTAGGGAGTTATGAAGCTATTGGTTGTTGGCCAAGTGATTTCACGTATAAGCGGGTGATACAATGAATTTCGATAAACTCCTCATTCGAGATGTGATACCAAGCTTTGTGTTGAGTATTGGGACTACCAATAACACTTTCAAATGAAATATTTGTGTCTATAAAGGTAAAATCCTATTATAAATGGATATGAGGAGAACGAGTTTGAACAAGGATATTTTTGAAGGATTTACCATGTGTATGCAATGTATTTATGTAAGCCATGCAATTTTAGGCCCTCCTTCTAGCACCAATTTTTTTGATGGGGTGGAAATGCCCTACAATAGTAATGGGTACTCCCCGATACACTATCCCAATCAGACTATGCAATGTTTGGTTTAGTAGACCCATCTAGATTTTGGCCAGACTACCATTATTGGTTGTGAGGGTGAGTGGTTGGATGGTTATGCAAATGAAAGATGTATAAGAAGACTATCTAAATGGATAAAAGAAAAATAATCTACTTTTATCTATCATATCCTAGATAGGAGTGAACTATCATCACTGAATGAGATGAAATGAAACTAAACTATGAAAAACACCCCAATCAAATAGTTGTCACGAAGGTGAAAATTTAGGTAACACATGCATACAAATGTATAACCAGAAAAGTCTAAGTCATATTTATGCATACATAAACAACACATATTCTTAGGACATTAAGTATGAGAAAGAATAACAAAACTACAAGAGTGACATTAATTGCATCAGAAAAGTCTATAATCAAATCATGTTCTTACAACCAATGTGGATAACAAACATTCTTCTGGAACAAGTTCACATCAAACAACAATACACATAAGTTTTTTCTCTTTATCAAAATTTGGCCCCGAGGGATTCTCAATATTAGTTAACCAAGTATTTTCTCTGAAAATAGTTTCTTGAGTGTATACAAAGCTTGAAGAGCCCCTTCAAAATGGGTCTTTTCCTTTATTTATACAACTATTACTAACTCCCAAAAATGCCTTTTTGAATTCCTCAAGAATTAGTTACAAAAACCTTTCAACTTCCTTTACTAGTTGTTTGACACATGTGAGGAAAAATACGAAGATGAAAGTGGTTGGAAAAAGACAAAATAGGATATGGTTAACAACATATACGAATTTGTTGTTATGTCTTATCTATGTGTTCTTGTCTCGGATGTAGGAAATTCACATCTCTAACTGATCATAAAGTGATATGATCTGGGGATATGCCAACTCCTCGAGAGTAGCTTCATGCATGGCTGTGTTGTCATTGAGATTTTGCATATATTTTGATAGGGTAGTCATGAATTCCTGGATCACGGTGTGAACTTTGGTGGGTTGAATGAGATGATGTTCAATCAATTCCATCATCACCTTGGAGTTCGATTCAGTTACCTATCTCCTGTGACTTGTACTCTTTTGTACCTTCTCTAGCAGTTGTTCCATATTGAGAATCTTTCTAAGTTCTTCTAGGTGAGGGAGACGACACTTTATTTTCAAGTCTTGTGCCACCTTATGCAATCATGAAGAGATTTCCTTTGAGTTGGTTGTATCTTTGTCTTCTCTCTGCCCAGCTTGCTGGTAGCGATATAGTGAAGCGAGATCAACCTTTATGTCTATGCTTCAGGGGTGCATAAGCTTGACTAGCACATCCAGATTCTCGACGATCCATATGTCAATATCACCTATGCCTTCCTGGATAATGATGAACTAGGTATTTGTTTCCTTCACTTGGCTATGTTGTTCTATAATAGTGGCCATTGTTTGTTGAAATAGGTGCAGGTGGGCATACATATCTATGATGGCCTCTTCTAGTTCTTCCATGTCTTTCTCTACACTATCCTTGAAGCTTTGCAGGATGCTTTCCTCTATCTTCACCTGCTTCAGTTGTTCCTCTAGCAACCTGATTCTTGCATCCTTCTCTAGATTTTGGTGGTATAAGTTCCAGATGTCATCTTTTATTGACATAGTGAAAGCGGTGACGGTGGAAGCTATGGAGAAAGGGTCCTCACTAATGTTTTTTGTCATTGGGGTCTGTGTGAGGAATGACATTGGATTTTCTCCCATGACTGGAACTTTCCTTATTTTCTCTTGTACAATCTTGCATGTGGCCTTATCATATGTAAATTTATTCAGATTGGCCACTTTGCTCGGTTTCAATGGAACACAAAGGTCCAGAGCTAGCCTACTGATTTGGGTATTGCTTCTAGCACCTCTTCTCTTGGATATCAATGTCCATCAATGACGAATCATCATTCCTTGCTTCTTCATCTTTCTTATGTTGCCCCTCCTCAACTTCCTTTTATACAACTTCACTTGTTTCTTTCTATATCACTTCTATCGTTTTCATTGCTTGTGTTGTATCTCTTTCAATCGTTTCCTTTTGCTCGACTTATTTATCTGATTCTCTCTCAGGATTTGATTTTTTTTTGGCCTCTCCCTTAGTTGTTTCCATTGTTGAATCAACTTTAGCCTTAGCTTTGGCTTCATCAATGTTTTTTTTCTTCTCTGCTAAATCTTCCCTTTTCTTTCTTTCTTTCTGTTCTTCTTTCTTTTGTTGGTATTTCTTCTTTTGTTGATCCAGAGTGGGGAGATGTAGTTGCAACAGATGTTTTTGCTACTATCTCTTCTTCTAATTTCTTCTTGGCTTCCTCATGAGCTCTTTCTTCATCTGTGATTCTCCTGATGGGTTTTCCTTGTCTCTTGGAAATTACATTGTCGTATGTTCTAGCACCACAATGTACCTCCTCTTCTTCCCACATGGACGAATTGTATTCCAAGGGGATTTTGTACTTAGAAAAGTGTTCCTTGACCACCTCTTTTGGGTCGTGCCTCCTAAATCTCTCTTCTATGAAGAAGTATGAAAGAAATGTATCCACTTCACCTTAGGCTTGCTTGGTTTTTGAAAATGAGTAAGTGTCGATCCAGAATGGCAGCGGGGGCCATATATATTTCTTATCCTAGTAGAGTACTACCCTGACTTTATTGATGATTGTCTAGTAGGCCACTTCTTGAAGCACTAATTGTTTTGGGACAAATCGGGGAAGCAATTTTAGGGATTTCATGGCTCTGTATATTCTGAAGTATGTGCCATGATCCATCAAGTACAAGTCCCCTATTCTTCTTATTACATCCAACACTTTGTCAGTAATACACGGGGTTGGCATGCAGAAAATGAATTTGTATAATGGGGCTAGGAAGTGCTCACATATATTGTAATACTTTTTCCTATACTTTTGCTCCCAAAGCACCTTGCAGTAGATGTGGATGTTTGGGTCTGTCAGTTACCATGCCCAGCCCATATTTGGGTATTGATGTGCTACTCACATGATATCTAGAAGATATGAAGACATGTGGAAGTCTAGAAAAGTTTTGGGTTGGGTTTCCTTAATCATTTTTGTGGCCTCTGTTAAATTTGTTGACAGAATGTCATCCCAGTTGAATGATGGCCCTTCATCTACATAGTAGTGAATCAGGTGCATATATGACAGAGGAAATTTGGAGGCGGTTGTCTCTCTGTACAATCTGCATAGCATGGCCACCATGTATTGATATGGAATCCTTAGTGCGATTGTAGGGTATGCACCAGTTGGTTTGAGATTAAATTGTTTATCCGGTTTGTACTAGATGTGGCGGAGGTCTTTGTTCATATGCTTGAATCCACCGAGAAGTTCTTCATCTAAATTACAGGTTCCTTTCTATAGATGATAACATTTTTCTAGATATGCGAGATGGAATGAGTCTATAGGCTCTCCCCTAGCGTTGAAGATGTACCTATTCTCCAAATCTATGTGTTTAAGTATCTACGAAATTGAATCAAGACATGGAAATACTGTAGTGCGAGATGCTACTCTGTGTATCCCATATTTCCTGATATTCTTGAAAATTTTAAGCTCATCTTGGTCCTCAACATCGAT
>SNQJ01S0000461.1:4093-122926 GCA_010110895.2 Picea sitchensis
AATTATATTAGAAAGTGATTATTTATATAATTATTTATTATTTAATATAATAACTATATAAACAATATTAATATATCTATATTTTTTTCTATAAACAAATTATATTAGAAAGTGATTATTTATATAATTATTTATTATTTAATATAATAACTATATAAACAATATTAATATATCTATATTTTTTTCTATAAACTTTGTTTATATAAGTTAAAAGCATATATTATATTAAAATAAGTTAATATAAACATTAGGAAGTTAATACATATATTAAATTAATATAAATATTAGTATAAGTTAATTTAACATTATAGTATAATATTTATATATGTTAATATTTTTATGTATTTTCCAACAATTACATTAATAATATTAGTGTGTTTATATACGCTTATATGCTTATATTTAACACATACTTTAGAGAAAAAATATTATTAATGTGATTGTTGCTAGTAATATTATAGGTGTTATGATTAATATTAATACTAATCAAAGAAATAAAAAATGTAAGTATAAATTATTAAAATAATGTTAATCCTATAAATATAAAAAGAGTTAAGGAAAAGAAAAATAATATAATTAAGGAAAGAATTATATAGTACAAATAATAGGAAATAAAAATTAAAGAAAATGATATTAATATTTAATATTATATCAATATTATTAATAAAACCACTATTAAATAACGGAAAAAGCACGAAAGTATTAATCTTAATATTTATACTCTAAGTATCAGTATTAATAAAAAAATTGAATAGAAAAGTATTGTATCACCATGTGTTAGCAAAAATCACGCATGTATGAGTATACAGTAGAGCACACCACATGTTTTGCCACAACAGTGGAAACCAGAACGCGTGGACACTATTGTTCATACACATTAAAGATACATCTGTCAAAAACATGGGGTCTTGCCACTTGTTCTACCGCAAGCATGGAAACCAGAACAGGAGGTGGACTGAGTGCCCCGACCAACTAGTGAACGAGAACCAGAGTCTGCGATGCTCAAAAGACTTCACACTAAGATTAGAGAAAAAAATTGTAAGAGCACTAGACATGAGGCGAACCCGGGCATCCATCCTGGTGAAGTCGGAAGACAAAAGGCTGGCAGTAAGTCAAGCATCGAAT
Source organism: Picea sitchensis (assembly GCA_010110895.2). Lineage (NCBI taxonomy): Eukaryota > Viridiplantae > Streptophyta > Pinopsida > Pinales > Pinaceae > Picea > Picea sitchensis. The sequence continues at coordinate 5,219 of SNQJ01S0000461.1, forward strand.
TTTCACAGGCTCGCTTGACAAGGAGTTGTACATGACATCCAAGCGCTTGTTGAGGGTGCATTGGTTGTGATGTTGCTCTGCCAAATCCTTGTGCATCTCAAAGATCAAGACCAGGTGGTCTTCTGTGAGCCTGCAAGAGCTGGGAGCTGGGTGAGCATGCTCTTCAGCATCGTCTTCTTTCCAACATTCATCTCAGTTTATTCTAGGGTCCTCTTCCATGGTAGCAGCAAAAAAATCCTTAGCAGCAGTAGAATCTGTAGCAGGGTCCTCTTCCATAGTAGCAGCAAAATTCTTTCCAGAGTGCTCCTCATGAAGAGGGATTTCTTCTTCCATGATGCAGCATGTCTCGGTTGGCTCCTCGGAAATCAAAGGGGTGGTGGTACAAGTGGTCGATCGTTGTTCCAAGGTGGTCGTCGAAAAAAATGGTAGAATTTCCTCCTAGTTGGGCGGAGTTTCCTCTTCCACCAGACAGTCTCTGTGGAGACCATCTGTGTTTGATGGACGGGGCTTTGGTTGAGCCACCTCATGCCAATTTTGATTAGAGGAGGGTGAGTGGTATGAACTGTCGCTTGGGATGAGAGCGAGAGAGGTTTGTCTCAGGCGTTTGTGCCTGCCAAATCGGCTATAATAGACTGACCCTCGTCGGTACTTACCTCTCTTGCAAGGCATGGCTAAGCAGAGTGCAGGGCGAATGGAATCAATAGTGGTGCGAGCAGGAGAGGGAGGATGGAAATCCAGGGCATGGATCAAAGCAAGAAGAATTAGATAGTGAATTGCGGCCAAATGCCCAATATAGGACCCCCTGAAGGACAATAAGAGCAGGAAGACAAAGGATTGGATGGCTCTGGTAGCCATAAATGTTGGAGTAATGGCCATTCGATGTATCGTACGGGTGCCGAGGAGACGAACCTTAGTCTCCATTAAGACCCAGTGCACTAAGTCTTGGCAGAAGTGAAAGCTAGACATCAAGACTGGACATGGGAGGAGGGTGGTGGTGAGGGGCCTTAACTACCCTCGTATCTACCCCAGTTGTTGACGTGTGTGCTCCATGTGTCACCTCATCCGGGGATTTTAATTTTGAAGGACATGGGGGTGGGATTTGATCCACTTATGTGTGAACGGCTCATGATACCATTTAATATACTATCTTTGGGTACAACCACACGTTCTACCACTACCTCAAGGTGTCCCCATAGCTCCAAGTAAATCCCTCACGGGAATTGAACCTTGTTCAACGTTGAAAAACTCCTCGCTTTCCACCATTAAATCCAAAGTATCAATATTAATATTAGTAATAACCAAGATAATAATTATAAATAAATAAAAATAAATAAATAAATAAATAAAAAAACGAAAATGAAATAAGGATAAGACAATCTTACTAAAAAATAAAAATAATAAATAGATAAAACAGTCATTAATAAAAAAAAATTGATGAAAAAAACTAAGAACAAGGAAAAAAAAAACTTTCAAAACATAAAAGACATAGAAAAAAATATGAAATAGAAATGACAAGAAACGAAAAAATAAATGGATTATAAAAATTATAGTAAGATTAAAAGTTGAAAAAGAAAACTGAATCACAAATCAATAAAACAATAAAGAACAAGGTTGCATGGCAGCGTATACCTGTCGCTATGCAGGTATAGTAAAATAAAACAATAGTTGTATTGAATCCACCGCATGTGTCGAGATGAATAACAAATTCATTTGTTGAATATGGTAGGCAAGCGTCATCTCATTAAAGGACGTTGAATATCCTTCCGCAGCCGTTGAAAATCCTTACGTAGCCGCTGCAATAAGAGATGCATTTGAACAACTAATCACAATTTAGAAAAATGTTTTAAAATAATTAAAAATAATCAAATTGTGATGTTATACCTTTAAAAATGCTCAAAACTATTTTGGTCAAACCCCAACTAATAGACGAACAATAGCATATCCAATAATATATACCACCACAAGCGGCAGGTATAATAACCAATATCCCTTCACATTATTTTGAATGATCTTAAAAAAAACCAATTTCATAAAACATTTAGATTATACATTGTAAAACGCTCAAACTTATATTTAAGGTTAACACTCAAAATTTGTAATATAAAAATAAAACTTATATTTAAGTTTAACCCTTAAAAAAATTGTGAAAAAAAAAATACAAATGCCATCAACTTTGAATTGTACAAAATATTATATTATTTTATTTTAACTTTAACACTCAAATAATTGTGAAAGAAAAAGTACAATTGTCATCCATTTTAATCCTACCTACAAAATATTATTTTATTTTATTTAAATGTGTCTAGGAAAAAGGTACCCATTAAATGAGAACAACCAAAAAAAATGCATATCCATGCCAAAAAAGGAAGGGTTATTTATTTAACAAGATGGGCCCCCAACTTTTGACAATATATATAAAAAAACAAGAAATATTTATTACAATTACATTGGGGGAAGTGAAGGCAGCAATAAGACTTCAAAGTTTTTGGCCAATAAGATATCACATAAATGAGATTTAAAATTTAAAATAAATAATTATTTTTTAAAACTTTGGATAAAGGGGTGTATATTTTATGGTCAACCATGAATAATAGAAAGTCAAGCTTAACTCAAAGCTATATACCATGCCTGTCGGCAGGTATAATAAGAGAGAACACAACAAACTTGGAAAAGGTCAAAGAAAAATCAAAAAAGAAAACAAAAAGGAAGGATCCACAAGAAGTCAAAGAACCTGAAGATAAAGGGACAACAACCAAGAGAGGATGAGAGACTTCCACATTATATTAAAGGGAAACATATATCGCTAATCTCTAAAACCATCATCTCTAATCACGGTGTTGGGATGCTCAATCATTTCCATTGCTTCTCTGATTTGACACTTGAATAATAAAAAAAATTTGTTAGGATTTTGGTGTCCTCTAAATACACGTGGTACTTGGTTGTAAGAAAGTGCTATGCTAGTCCTGAGGTGTAGGTGCACTCATTTTTTATACATTTTTTTATACAAGTGAAGGATATACATCTATTGAAGCAATTGAAATTCTCAAGCAACTTCATGATATTATCAACATAGTACTAAATTGTACTAAATTGTATATATATATATATATATTTTTTCTAAAAATTATAAATACTTTTTTTTAATAAATTTCATCAATCAATATTAAAATAGAAAAAATTATTTTTTCAACACAAAATTATTATCATTTTCAAGATTTTAAAAATGTTTCAATATTTTAAAGATAAAAAAATACTTTAATATTTTTTTTAATAAAAAAATTGTTCAGACATAATTTTTTTACATCCTCCATCCTCCATAGGTGCTTAGTATAAATACTAGAAAGAAAAATTAACATTACTAAAAATATATTTAGATTATATGTAAGCACAAGATTTCTAAACATTAGTACTAAACTTTTAGAAAGATAATTGTCGGTATCAAAACTAAGATCTTGTATATGTCAACAGGGAAAGCTTCCAAAAGATTCTATTCGAGGATTCAATTGAGCATAAACCCATTATAGTGAGCTATAGGGCCTCTTTTTTAGTAGTTGAATGTTATGTATGAGTATAGTATAGCAAGTTTTCTATATATAAGTGTATGATAATTCAATTATGGGGATGACAAATGAGAAGTAATATCTTGTGGTTTATCTTTGGCTTTTGACTTAGATGAAAATAATGCTTTAATATTTGAGTAAGATACAATAAATGTAAACATATTAATATTTGAGTAATATACAATAAATATAAACATATTATAAGAAGAAAATACGAGGGAATACCAAAATATTGCATTGAATAAATAGACCATTGAAAAACATATTTAAAATAAGAATATAATTTAATTAAAAAATATAAGGTATTATTTATTAGTTTATTTGATACAAGTTTTTTCTAAGTATGATCATTCTTTAACTCATTTTATTTTATTTTATTAATAATAGAAAGATGCATTGCATGCAAAACATGCATTGGGAATTTCTTACAATTATTTAGGATTTCCAAACAAATATCTTTATGAACCTCCATTTACAATAGATTATGTAACAAATAAGAAATTCTCTAGAGAACCCATGACATAATATAGTGGTTTAAAGTGGCATTTAGGAAAAACATAGTTGGTTCTTAATAGGTTTAAGTCTCTACCAAGAGCACCAACGTACATAGTATTTCTCAAAATAGAGGTCAAATAATAATGTTGCAAGTATATAAGGAATCTTTTATTAATAAATGACATTAATATCCACAACATAATAGTATTTTTAAAATCTTCAATTTGGCTTGTATCCAATGTTGATTTATTGAACAAGATTTATTGAACAAGATTGTATAGCATCATTAAGAATATAAATCAAGAATAGTCTAACATAACAGAAATTGGAAGAGTTTCAATACATATGGTTGGATAAGTGTAATCTGGTGTCAACTTTCCTGAATTTCTATTGTGTGAGGATGAACACCATTTTTGTACATGGTGTTCTTCTTACGCCTCTTACCAATATGCCGAAAGGAAAAAATTAATATGTAAATAAGAAATTGTCTTTTTAAACAAAAGAAACAAAGATAAATTTTAAATTTCCCCACCTTTTTTCAATTGTAAATGAAATAGAAGTCTCCCTCAAGGCTCAATTCCTCTTCAAATTCAAGGTGTCTTTTAACTTCAAACCATATGGTCGATTTCCTTCCATGGACATTGTTTTGAAATGTGCACCATCCTTGAAAATATCAGTAGATATTAGAGGGGAACCTGTGGCATCATCGGTGTCTTGTTCTATTGGCATCTAAATCTAGTCTCTCCCATCTCTTATTTGCCTAAATAATCTAAATTTGAAAGAAACTTAAAGTCTTAGTCTTTGCCTTGGTATAGAATATCTACATGTTAATTTCGTTGAAAATTTTGTTAGAAAATGATGTCAACTTATTGTAAAATAAAAAAAGAACAAATTACAATTATCAAAAATTACCTGAAACAAAGTGGCTCTAGGCTTACACACATTTTATTTGTTCCCCATTCACAAGATGTAGTCTTTTATTCCAACTAGAGGACAATAATTCACATAATAACACTTTAGAGGGGCTTGTGGAAGAATATGTCTTCTTATTCATTCGAATCGAGTCCTCTTCCTTGAACAATTCAGCAAAAACCAAAAATTAGTAAGTGAATACCAAAATGATCACATGCACCATTGTTGGTTGTTACTCCTTCTCTAACCACTTCTTGGGCTGACCTAGGTTCATATCTGAACAGCTTCCAACAAATCCCTCTAAAACCATCGGCCCTCCTGGTAAACCAGAAGGCAACACAGCACACTGGGTGTATTGTGCAGTCTCACCCGAGATAGTTCTATGGGTGACTGCAATGCTCATATGCTTGTAGTCTAGGACAGAGTGAGGATCTGGGATTGCATTTCATCCTCTTAGGCCTTGATCTAATTGTTATTTCTATTCTTCTTACTATTCATTCACTTGTTAAGTCTATGCATGCATTCTAACAAATCTCACAGAATTATCCACTCATCCATTCATAGTCCAAATACTTGCAGAAGATAAACATGAAATCAATCAAAACATATAACACAGGTGTTATTGTGGTTCACCCCCTCCTAGGATACGTCCACAAAGATTTGGCTCTTAGGCTCTTTTATTTAGGTTATGTAATATATGGCACCGCGCGCACTACAGTTTCTAATCATATAATCACAAAACAGGGTCCACAACCCCTGTTGTTAGAAAAACAGGACCGTGGAGCAATAAAATAAAACAAATGCGGAAAAAAAACACAGAAGATACACAATACAAGAGAGACACAGATTTATGTGGTTCACCCAGTGTGGGCTACGTCCACCAGAGAAATTGGGATACAACCTACAACAAAACCCATTGTAACTTCCTCCTCTTTCTCTCACAGTCTCCTCTCTCAGAATACAATACTCCATAATGCATAGCCGCAATACATTTCCCTCATAAAAGAGGGTTTCCTTCTAGGGAAAAAAACCCGAACATAATCTCTATTGTTAGATCTGCGACCTTATAATGAACGGTCCATATTTACAATGAAATTACAATATACATTTACAAGGCAATTTTTCCTTCGGGGGCTTCGCCCTCGAACCCCCATCAGGGGATGCTTCCCCCGAACCCTCGTTGGGGGCCCGCCTTCCCCCAGACCCCCCAGTCGAGGGGATATCCCCCCCCCGGACCCTGCAGAGGGGGTACCCCCCCTTTGCACTCCCCCACGTGGAAGAGTGTACATACTTCTCGGGTGTAAATACTTCATGGGGTATAAACACGGCTGAAAGTAAAAGACCTCTAAATTAGGAAGATAATCAGGCTCCACAACCAACACCTATGAGGTTGACTAGATCGTACCAGAATCCTCATCCTGTGATCTAACCCTCTAGATCTATCTACTTGACTCTCCTACAACTCAACATCTTACAAAAATGGTTTCAGATCTTACAGTATTTTCCTTCACCGAATGATCCGGATTTAGTAGCAGAATGAATTGATTAACAGACTGAATACAATAAACACAGAGATATGCACAACAACACAAATATCCAATGAACAATATCTTATATTGAATAGGTTGAAACTGTAAAACTATAGAACTAAAACACTTGCTCGAACGGTGGTAGCTATCTCTGAGAAGAGATTTGGTTGTTGTTGATTTTTCAATAAGCTAGGTTAATCATGTAGTTCATTTCAATTTTCATTTGTCTTAACCATAAACAAGAATGTTGCAGCAACCAAGATCACAAGAAGAAACACCATGCACAAGAACACAAGAATTATCCTAGGAAACCCTTCTTAACAAGGGAAGAAAACCCAGCCAAATCCTTTGATATATTCTTCAAGAGAAAGACATTCACCACCAATAAGACTTAGCACACAATACGGTGCTCAAACCCTAGAAGACTAGCGCCCAAGAGAGGTGCGCACTTTTCCCAAGAGAATGTACTCGTTGAAATTTCCAAACTTGTGTGAAGGATATGATTCCACAATGGGGAATCTTCCTTTACTTATATTAGACTTGTCCTATCAACATAAGTGTCTATTGGCTCAATAGGGCTGACCTCTCTAAGTCACATTATAATTAATATTAACCATATTAATTATCTTTTACATTTATTACTAATAACATTAAGGTGGGGTCGAATTGTACCATTTACATAACAATTAGGGTTGCAGGCAGGTATGACTCTTTAACAATATATAGCAAGGGATCTGATACACCCACTAGTGTTCATCCACTAGGGGCGCATCCATATGGATGTCATATCTATGGCTCACTGCATTACATAGAAGAACCAGATCTTCACACGTTCACATGTTCACGTCCACAAGCACATCCACTCTACAGATCTTCTTTCCCACTGCCTCACATAGGAGAATCATCTGGAGTTTTCTTGTCAACTCTGCTGCTCAGAGGAGGCTAATACATCATCTTTACTTGTGTTCACATGACGATCACCCAACACTTTGGGATTTCACATGTTCACCTTATGCTCAGCCACATGCATGTATAACTCAACAAATCGCCTTTCCCATTGGATAATCATCTGGAGTTCTTCTCAACTCCCTGAATGGAGGAGGTCATCTCTACATTCCAGCTCTGTCTTAGGCAGGAACCACATACCCTTCTTAGGGTATTTCTCTCAGGTTTGTATGCTGAGAGAAAGACTCACATAGTTGCAATGATCCACATCTCACAGGTTTGTAAGCTGGAGAATGTCTCACATAGATGAAATCATCAACACTCCCTCTCAGGTAGGGAGGCATTTTCCATCAGGACAAGTCTCTCACGGAAATACTCGAACTTTTTCTTGGCAAGTGTTTTAGTGAAGATATTTGCAATTTGTTCATGAGTAGAAAGATATTGCACATGTATTATCTTTCTCTGCACCATGTCTCTGATATAGTGATACTTGATTTCAATATGTTTCGATCTGTCATGAAACACTGGGTTCTCAGAGAGATTTACACAGCTCTGGTTGTCACAATGAATAGTAGTCAGATCCATCTCATGATCGAACAAGTCAGTAAAAAGTTTGTGAATCCATACAACTTCACGAACTGCCACACTTAGTGCAATGTACTCTGCCTCTGTTGTGCTTAAAGCCACGGAGATTTGTTTTCTTCTACACCAGGAAACCATGGTTGATCCTAAGGTGAAGCAACAACCTGAGGTGCTCTTTCTGTCTACTGCACTTCCTGCCCAATCTGCATCAGCATATCCTTGCAATATTAAGACCACATTGCCTGCATATCCCAGGCCATAACCAATTGTGCCTTGTTAGTATCTCAATACGTATTTTGTAGCTATCTAGTGTGTATGTTTTGGTTGGCTCATAAAATGGCTAAGCAGATTCATTGCATAGAAAATGTTTGTTCCGGTGTTAACCAGATACATCAAATATCCAATCAGTTGTCGGTATAAATGTGGATCTACATCTCCTGAATTAGTGTCACACATTTTCTTTAAATCCATTACCACTGGAGTAGGCATGGATTTGCATTTTGTCATACTGAACTTTTTCAGTATCTCCATAGTATATTTTCCTTGACTTAGGAAAATCTCATATGTTCTCTATCTTACTTCTAGTCCCAAGAAATAATGCATTAGGCCCAAACTCTTCATTTCAAATTTGGCAGTCAATTCTTTCTTGCATTCAACAATGAGTCTCTCTGAACTGGTGAGGAAAATATCATCCACATATAAGACCAAAATCAGCACTCATTTCCATCAATGTGATAATACAAGTTTGGATCAGTTGCACTTTTGTTGAAGCCCAAACTCATCAGAAATCCATCCATTTTCTCATACCAGGCATGTGGTGCTTGTTTTAGACCATATAGGGTTTTATTCAACCTGCATACATGAGATTTTTCGTCGTGTATAATGAAATCTTCTGGCTTCTCAATATAAACGTCTTCCTCAATTTCACCATTGAGAAAAGTTGTCTTTACATCCATCTGATGTAGCTTCCAACCCACGGAAGCAGCTAGCGCAATGATATATCGGATGGAGGTATATCTGGCTATAGGTGAAAAAATCTCATCATAGTCAACTCCCTCTATTTGTGAAAACCCTCTAGCCACAAATATTGCTTTGTATTTTTCAATGCTTCCATTAGCAGCATGTTTGATTTTTTAAATCCATTTGGAAGTCACTAAAGACTTTCCCTCTAGTCTTGGAACAACATCCCATACATCATTTTTTAATATAGATTGGTATTCTTCAGTCATGGAATCTTTCCATACTTGTTCACCTGAAGCTTCTCCATGACAAGTTGGCTCTCAGTCAATAATGTGGGTCATATCTGAAAGGTAGCTTAAGAATCTCTTTGGTCTCTTGTTTTCTCTGGTTGCTCCTTGTGGGGATTTATGCCCTTCTGCTTCTTCTAAAGTTTGTTGAGCCCAAGCAGGTATTTTATATCCAACTGAGATGTCTCTAGGTATGTTGCTTGGGGCAACTAAATCTGATGGAGAAACTGGATCAACTAGATTTGTTGGCTCATATGAAATAATATGTGTCTCCCTCTGAACTGTTGAAGGGGGAGGAAGTATAGTTTCACTATCAATTTCCATCTGAGCTTCCTTGGATTTCTAGAAGGCTACTTCTTCTTCAAAAGTAACATCTCTGCTTACTTCAATTTGTCTCTGACCTGAGATGTAGATTCGATATTCTTTTGAGGATTCATTGTATCCTACAAATTTAGCCTCTCTTCCTGAAGGTTCTAGTTTGGATCTCTTTTGTTTGGGTACATGAAGGTACACTAGACATCCAAATATTTTGAAGTGTCCAATCTTAGTCTTCACTTTGGTGATTTCTTCTTCTAGAGTAGGGTTCTTAAAGATCTAATGAGGACCATGGTTTTGAACATATAATGTTGTCATACATGCTTCTTCCCATAGAGTCATAGGTAGACTCTGATCATGTATCATTGCTTTAGTTGTCTCAATGATAGTTATGTTTTTCCTTTCAGCAACCCCATTTTGTTGAGGGTTCTAAAGAACTGTGAACTCCCTCTTGATTCCTGCTTCAATACAAAAACTGTTAAATTCTTTTGAGGTGTATTCTCCTCCATTGTCTGATCTTAATATTTTGATTTTTCTTTTGGTCAGGTTTTCAACCTGAGCTTAGAATTCTTGACACTTGGAAAGGAATCCATCCTTGTTTTTTAGAAAGTAAATCCAAGTTTTCCTAGAGTGGTCATATATGAAGAGTACATAGTATAAGTACCCATTTAAGGATGCAACAATCATTGACCCACATAAATCTGAATGTATCAAGTCCAATATTTCCTTGGATCTCCTGTCACTGTAAGGAAAGGATCCTTTAACATTTTTTCCAAGGGCACAACCTTTGAAAACACCTTTATGCTGAATTTGTATCTCTAGTAGACCTGTTACCATTTTCCCTAGAGATGGAAGAGCTCTATAATGAATGTGAGCAATTATTCTATGCCATAACTCACTCAAGTTGATAGTGTCATTTAATAAGGCTTGAACTGATTTGATCGTCAACTTATACAAGTTGTTTTCTCGAACACCAATTACTTTGGAAGAACTTATATGAGAGTCTTTGTGCCATGCAAGAACTCTTCCTTCTGAGAAAGTAATTTTGTAACCTTTATCTTCCAAGGCCGAAATAGAGACAAGGTTTTTCTTCATTCCAGGTACATATAGTACATCTTCTAGCTTGAGTTGCATATTTGAATCTAGTTGGAAAGTAGAAGTTCCAACTCCTCTCACATTATATCTGGCATCATCTCCAAGAACAACATGTAGATGTGCCTCTTTCTCAACGAAATGTGTTAGATGATTTCTGAGACCAGTCATGTGCCTGGAGGCACCACTGTCAATTTGACAAGTATTTTCATTGATAGGAACCATACCTAAGACTGTTGATATGTTGATGTATTCATTTCTTTGAGGTCTTGTCTTCCTAGAACTGAGCTTTCTTCCCATCATGATTGTGCTCATCTTCACAAACCCTTGTCAACTAGGTTAGAAAACCTAACGGCTAGGCTAGGCTAGCACGTTTAGGTTTTGTTGGGATTATGACTGCCAACAATAATCCTTGATAAATATGATAGCCCTGGTAATCTGGGGAGCTTCTTCAAGAAGTTTGCATAAATACAATTCAGAATTTTATGCAGATTTTTGGCAAAACCCTAGAAACCCTTTAGAGCCAAAAAATCAAAATGCCTGGAAATGCAATATGAGAATTGTTGGAGGTGTGTTGAAGGAGTTTGTACCCTCCTATGTCCTTTTTATCCCCATCGTCCAAATTTTGAGTGATGAAAACTCTCAGAAGAGGAGGTCGTACGAAATTTTTGGGAACCCTAGGAGGGTCGTAGGGTTTCTATAGATGTGTGAGTTAAAGGTTGGAAAATGCTTGTGCAATGGGATCTTCAAGACCTATGCTCTGATACCATGTTAATTTTTCAATAATCTAGGTTAATCATGTAGTTCATTTCAATTTGCATTTGTCTTAACCATAAACAAGAATGTTGCAGCAACCAAGATCACAAGAAGAAACACCATGCACAAGAACACAAGAAGTATCCTAGGAAACCCTTCTCAACAAGGGAAGAAAACCTAGCCAAATACTTTGCTATATTCTTCAAGAGAAACACCTTCACCACCAATAAGACTAAGCACACAAGAGGCTACTCAAACCCTAGAAGACTAGCGCCCAAGAGAGGTGTGCACTTTTCCCAAGGGAATGTACTTGTTGAAATTTCCAAACTTGTGTGAAGGATATGATTCCACAATGGGGAATCTTCCTTCACTTATATTAGACTTTTCTTATCAACATAAGTGTCTATTGGCTCAACAGGGCCGACCTCTCTAAGTCACATTATAATTAATATTAACCAGATTAATTATCTTTTACATTTATTACTAATCACATTAAGGTGGGGCCGACCTGTTCCCTTTACATAACAATTAGGGTTACAGGTAGATCGTACTTTTGAACAATATATAGCAAGGGATATGATACACCCACTAGTGCTCATCCACTAGGGGCACATCCATAGGGATTTCATATCTCTGGCTCGTTGCATTACACAGAAGAACTAGATCTTCACACGTTCAATTGTGCTCGTCCACAGGCACATCCACTCTATAGATCTTCTTTTCCACTACATGACACAGGAGAATCATCTGGAGTTTTCTCGTCAACTATGATGCTCAGCGGAGGCTAATACATCATATTTATTTCTTTTCACATGATGATGCACCCATCACTTTGGGATTTCACACGTTCACCTTGTGCTCAGTCACAAGCACGTCTAACTCAACAGATCGCCTTTCCCACTAGATAATCATCTGGAGTTCTTCTCAACTCTCTGAATGGAGGAGGTCATCTCTACATTCCAACTCTGTCTCAGGAAGGAAATGCGTACCCTTCTTAGGGGCTTTCTCTTAGGTTTGTAGGCTGAGAGAAAGACTCACATAGTTGCAATGATCCACATCTCCCAGGTTTGTAAGTTGGAGAATGTCTCACATAGCTGCAATCATCAACAACTGCTACACGCATCCGTTTGAGAAGAATGATTACAATGAGGCTCCAGTGGCATTTTTTATATTACTCATGAATTCCAAAACCCTAGACATCCAAAAACATAACCATAGGAGATGAAACGCAAAAGGTTATGTGGGCCCCTATGGGTAAGTTGGTACCTCAACTTCTTGAGGTCGTAACTTTTGCATATGACCTTCATTTTAGGCGTGTGATAGATCGTCGGAAAGGTCTTTTAGAGAACTACACAATACATCATCAAACTGTGACTTTTTCTATAGTTTCATTGTGGCGATCCAAAAAAACACTTTTTAGGGACCCAAAACGGCCCTAGAAGTACAACAAGGTGTGTTGACATGAAAACATACCAAATAAGCTAGTTGGATTAGGTGGGAGGCCACCAGTATCCACCTGGAAGATGTGTAGGGTTTCAGACAGCCCTAGAAGTGTAGAACCCATAATTACAAAGAAGTATAGAAGAACGTGTTGAACTAAAAACTGTCAAGAGGAGATAGTTGGAATAGGTGGGTGGCCACCAATATACACCAGGATCACCGAACCTTACAAAACTTCGGAGCCCCGAACTTGACCTCCTATGTACTTATTTATACTTATTTTTGGCTTATTGGTCCTTACAATCTCTTACAAAATCCCTATCCCTAATATGGTTAGGTTTTCCTGCATGCATGCCTTGCATGCTTTCCTCCTTTCCATGTGGATTTCCCTCACACGTGTTTCTTTCCCTTCTAGCTGTACTTTTCTAATTTAAACTTTAATTTCAAAAAATAGATTCTTCCTCAAAATTGGCCTGCGCCCAATAGGCCCCCAACATTGACATGTGGCTCGTCCCGAGCCACCTAGGCAGTGTGCGCTTCCTCGACAGCCTCTGCTAGGCTGTGGAACTTGTCTGTAAGTTCCCTTTATGTTGCTTGGACCTGTGTGGCCTTCTCTTTGAGTGATTATAATGCTTGCACTGTGATCTCCTCCCCGATCATGGTTGTGCACTCTACCTATGTTTGTGCCATGTTCTTCTTCTCTTCCTCCAACTGTGAAATCATGTTTGTTGCTTACTCTTGAAGAGGTTCCATCTGCACCTTTCTTTCATGCTTCTGCGTATGTGAATCTTTTAACTCTGCTTGCAGATTCTTCATATATTGTGTTCCTTTCATACGCTTGGTGATACTTATTGTCTTTTTCCTCTGCTTGAGGTCTTGGATTATTGTGATTATTCTTTCTTCCTCCTATTTTCATTGTTGGACCTACTCATCCTCCTCCAGCACTGTATAAAGTTGTGTTGCTTTATCAAAAAATCATGCTACTTTGTTGACTTGTTTCTCCATCTCTTCTAGTTGGAGTGCAGCTTCTGCTTTCCTCTTCTCTCGGATCTTAGGTGGGGTCGTGGGATTGAGCTTCTCTTTTAGCTCCTCGATATCTTCCATGTACTGGTCAATTTTCTGCACGATGAGGTTGATCTTATCCTCTATGATTCTCTCTACTACCTGCACGTTGTTAGGGATTAGGTTGTATGTCGTTGTCAATCCCTGCTCTAGCATGTATGCACGTTCTTTCTCTTCTTCCTTTTTGGCAGTCAACTAGTCACATGTGATCTGGATCATCTATGTGACCCCTCTTCCCACCTCTAGATTTGTGGCATCCGCAAGAGCCCTAGAGTGTACTTCTTGCATGACACTATCTTGTAGCCCTTATTAGGCCTTTGTGGGGATCTGCACCATCACCAACTCTACTTGTTCCACCTCTTCTAGAGGTTTCTTCATCGTCTCCTAATCAAAGTTGATCATTTGACGTGTGATAGTGAATGTCTCCCTACCCTGGACGACGAATTGCATAGTCTCCTTGCCTTCTCTCTACACATATGGCCTCTGTGTCTCCTCCTGTGGTCGTGCAGTGGCCTGTGACTCGGCTCGGTTCCGTAGATGTTGGATGTTTGCATGAACCTCTAGCTACTTAGCCATGATTTTCTCCCTCTACGCCTCTGTTGTTCTGACCACTTCCTCTCTCATGTCTTGGACCTTATCTGGGATGAGCTCTGCATCATCCCATGTGAGGGTGATGTCGAGTTCCTTTGTTTTGTACTTCCTCTTCTTGTGTGCATTTGTTCCTTGTGTGGGCTTCCTTGTTGTTTGTGAGGCTTGTGCCTCTATCGTTGTTTCTTGGCCTCCTTCCTCTTGAGCCTGTGTGGTATCCTTTGGCCCTGTCTGTGCCTAAATTATTGTTCTTGTTGTTGTGGGCATTCTCCTCAGCCTTTTTGGTACCGCGCTCCTCCCGCTTGGTAGGGTTCGCGTTGTAGTTGTTCAAGTGTTATTTGACGGGCTACTTGTCCTTGTTGATAAGCCTGCATCATACTTTTCATTGGGCTTGGAGGACTGCATCGTGCCTGTCCTCGTAGTTGGTGTTGTTGCAGGTGACTGCCACTGCACAGGCTAGTCCTTGATAATCCACTCCACCTCTTCTCTAGTGACGCAATATTGTATCTTCAACCATGCCCTTTTGGGATCCCTCATGGCTTGGATCAATAGGTGATGTCAGGATGCCTTGAACTTAGCTACCCCCTTTGTTTCCTATGCGACCTCCATAGGTATGTGCCATATGTTTGTTGTGCGCTGCTAGATTTCTTCTAGTAGCATGGATAACACAGTGTTGTTTTCATGTTGTGTCTTGTTATCCTTCGCCTACCAGAGAGACTCATACTTGGTGGTGTAACATTTCCCCACTCTGTCTAAGAATGCGAAGAACTTGGGCTCCAGCCACCCTACCAGAGCTATAAATATTAGCATCCAGGAGTAATGGAATTTGGTTCATTATCCTGCACGTCGCGACAGTCAAGTAGGAATTGGTTCAACAGGTATGGTGCCTAGTTGAACTTCATCCCCTTCGTGCACTGTGTTTCTATTGAGATCGCTTCTGTTGGTGCTTCCTCTCTGCGACGTTTTCTCAACAACTTACACATCATTATCTTACTAGAGAATATTGTGGCGTCGTAGTTGATTTCTTTGATGATAAGGACTTTATTCCCCCTGGTCGAGTCGAACTGCGCTTTCACTTGTTCCGCCAGTTCTTTCTCTCGTTCTTTGTTTTCCAATAATTCTTCTAGTGGTACGCCGACTGTAGGAAATCTTGTTATTTTATCAATTAATGCAACGTCGATCTGCACTATTCTTTCCATCCAAAGAATGCCTCCATGGAACCGGGCGACCAGTTGTTTGATGCACAACCCGACATTCTTACCGCGCCCAAAATGATGTATGTCTAAGAGTTTCATTATACCTTAATTATGTATCCCCGTAATCCACTGCGTGGCCTCTAGCACTAGTCGTCCTAGGGGTCCAATCTCCCTTGTGTTGATCAAATAGTTGTCTTCGGCCAATTCTGGGAATTTGGTCGTGTCTCACACGTCGTGGTCTGCGTACCTCAACTTCAGTACCTTCCCCAACATGTCATCGAAAGTGGGGACTACGTCTAGAAGGAATGGGAGGGTGATTTCCATACTATCCAGGGTCTTTATTTTCTGCCCCGCAGAAGACGTGCCTGCCTCTATTGCTTATGTTCGCTCTTCTTCCCCCGTTGAATCTATCCTATATGTTATGTCCTCGACCAGTACTTCATATTGTTCCTGGGATTGTCATAGTCCCATTATGTCATCTGGTCTTGTCAGTTCTTCGGAGTTAGGTTTTGAACCCTCGTTTCTGACCCCTGAGCTCTGCCCTATCTCTCCTTGTTGCGTTGTAGGGAGCTCTTCCTTGACCTGCTTTGGGATAATTGATTCTAGTTCTGAGGCCGTCACACCCTAGAGCTCAACTATATTCTTTGGCTTCTGCAGTAATTCCTTACGCCTTTGTCCCTATCGAGTGACCCGGAAAAACTATCCTAGGGACCCAAAATTCGGTGGCGTCATCCTGTACGACTATTGTAATGTCGGCTTGCTACTTCGTTGATTTGAAACTAAGGCACTGGTTCTTTCTCTCACTCTAAGGTCGAAATTTTCTAAGTGTGGAATAACTCTATTCTTCTCTACCTTTTATAGATTGGGTTAGGTTTACTTTTACCTTTTTGCGTGCATTTGTGCTAAGTTCACTTTTTACTGCGCGTAGTCTTCTGATGTTTTTCACGGTAGTTACTGTGCGCAAATTTTCCCCCTTTGTTTTTGTATTTTTTTCCCTTTTTTTTATCTTAACTTCTACTATAATATACTATGTACATGTTTTCTTACTACCCTATAAGTTTTAAGTGATAGGAGGTTGACTATCCCTGTACAGTTTCACTCGAATCCCATTGATCAGTCATTTTAGTTGTGTGCCTTCCAAGTCTTTTAACTGTACAGATCCCCCATCCATTACAGTCTTCACTTCATATGGCCCCAACCAATGCATTCTGAATTTACTAGGATGTTGAAGAAATTTGTTTTCATAAAGCAAGACTAGGTCTCCCTCCTTGAAACTCTTCCTCTTGATATGTCTGTCATGCCAAGATTTGTCTCTTTCTTTCTGTACTTCTTGATGAAATCTTGCTAGAATCATGTCATCCTCCATCTCCATAAGTTGATTAAACCTCTCCGTCACTGTGCCTCTTTCTGTCATGTTGGTGATTGTTGTGTTGGCATATTTACAGACAGAAGATGCAGGTAGCGTGTTTGTCATTGATGGCAAGATCAACATGATCAGCAGCGCAGCGAATTGATGGTGAGATCAGCAGCGCAGCGAATTGATGGTGAGACCATCATGATTAGTAGTGCAGCGATGATGGCATGGAAATATTAACAGTGAAGATCAACAATGAGTGTTGGATCACTCACTCAAAATTATCGATGGCCGCCATATCTTAATACAGATAGGAGGAACGTGCAAAAGAGGAGAACAAATCTCAAACCTTGGATTTGAGCGCGAGGACTGACCATCGTTGGATCCAGAAGAAGGAGCATGATATTTAAGTACAAGATGAAGTGGGCTTACAAAGTCTCGAAAGTAGGAAGACCATCCATCGTCGAGGAGGGCATGTGGTGAGTGATTAGAATTTCATTGAATTGCACATTGGAGGAGTCAACGGAGCGTGGTGTGGAATTTCGCGATATGTGAAACTGTGACTCAATCTAATGTTGGTTGTGGAGCCTGATTATCATCCTGATTCAAAGGTCTTGTGTTTTTCAATCGTGTTTATACCCCATGAAGACTTTACACCCCATAAGTATGTACACTATTCCACGCAGGGGAGTGAAGAGGGGGTACCCCCTTTGCAGGGTTCGGGGGGGCTATCCCCTCGGCTGGAGGGTTCGGGGGCGAAGCCCCCGAAAGAAAAATTGCCTTGTAAATGTATATTGTAATTTCATTTTAAATTTGGACCGTTCATTATAAAGTCGCATATCTAACTATAGAAATTATGATAGGGTTTTTTGCCCTCAAAGGCAAGCCTCTGTTATAAGGGAAATGTATTGCGGCTATGCAACATAGCGAATATTGTATTCTGAGACGAGAGACTGTGAGAGAAAGAAGAGGAAGTTACAGCGGGTTTGTTGTAGATTGTATCCCTTCATATGTTGGATAATAATAAAGGAAGGACCTGGCAATTTATCTGGTGGACATAGCCCACACTCGGTGAACCACATAAATCTGTGTCTCTATTGTATTGTGTATCTTCTATGTTTTGTTTCTGCATTTGTTTTATTTTATTGCTCCATGGTCCTGTTTTTCCAACATTTGAGTCGTCGATCAAAGGGAGAGTGTGGACCATTGATCTGGATCCATTTCAGAGTTTTGGATACCGAGAGTTGGAGGAGTCAAGGATACTCACAACAAAAGTTGTGAATCATGAAGCGCGCTTTGTGGATAAGCACCTGGTCACCGTCGATGGTCACGAGAAGGGAAAGAGCTAATCTAGCAAAGCTCCATTTCGGTGATCATGACATAAAGAGTCAAGACTCTTCATCACAGAAGTCCTGAAGTTGCGAATCACGAAGCGCTTTGTGGATAAGCACCAGATCACCGCCGATGGTCACGAGAAGGGAAGGAGCTAGTCCAGTTAAGATATTTTATTTTCAGAGTTTCGGAGATCATGACATGGAGTGTCGAGAGACCCTTCATCATAAGAATGCCGAAATGTGAAATCGCGAAATCAATTCTGCTTAGCGTTCGGTCACAGCCAGTGGGCATATGAGATAAATGCGAGACCCTAAGGAATTAATCCAACGGTGTTGATTAATTGGGAATATGATCGAAGGGCTATTGTTTCACTTCACAGTTAATTGATTAGTTACGATTCAGTTAGAAAAACTGAATCATAGTTCTTGGACATTTGGCGATTCAGTTGTCGATGCTTTTTCTTGGAAATTCAAGGTGTAACTGAATATGTGGTATAGGATAAAATGGAAACACAATGACTATGGGAGGTTGGTTGTTCAAACTGGAAAAATGAGTTGAATTGTAAGAAAGGTAAAATTAAAGTATGCATAGTGTGAGATAAAACTCAGAGATGTTGAACAAACAGAAGTAAGAGTAGAATTGCAGAACAGTTTGAAGCAGAGAATAATTGCGTAACAGATAGAAGCAGAGTAGAATTGTAGAACAGATAGAAGCAGAGAAGAATTGCATAACAGAGTAGAAGTGGTAAGAATTGAAACACATGTATTGTTGGTTATTCATTCATTTATTTATAATCAGGGAGGTAGGGTGGTGCTAGGGAGGATTGTAGTCCTCTGTTATTCAATTTGGTGCTTGAATACTAGAAGTTGAAGCTTTCATCTAGTTGTGACTAGAAAACAGGGTGGAAGGGTGGTGCTAGGGAAAACACATAGTTTTATGTATACAAGTTGGTGCTTGTATAAGTGGAAGTAGGTGCTTCCATCCAGTTGGTGTTGGATCACTCAAGGAGTTGGTGCTTACTTCTAGTGGGTGCTAGAGAAACCAGAGAGTTGGTGCTCTCAACAAGTTGGAGCTTGTAAAACAGAGGTAGTAGCCTCACATTGATTTGGTGCTCAAATATAAATGATGTACAGAATTTAAAATATTGTCTATCATTCGAAGAAGAAGAGGTTTTATCCCTTTATGGGTTTCCTCATGAAAATCTATCTCTATGTATATATTATGAGTGACCGATGTTCATTATTTATGTTGTTCATATCTTGTATAATATTGATGGTCACTTGAAAGAGATTAAAAATTATTTGAATAGTCATAAATTGTTTAAGCAAAGTAACAACTAATTCACCCCCCCCCTCTCAGTTGTCTTAGTAATTTAACCAATTGGTATCAGATCGGGTTCCTTTTACTTAAAGGTAGATCTGTAACCTTAAACATGAGAAGTCACGAAGGGACTTCAGCCAATAAGCCTCCTCTCTTTGAAGGAACAATTTTTTCCTTCTGGAAGGTTAGAATGAGAACTTACCTAATGGCCTTAGGTACTGATGTTTGGGATGTAGTAGACACTAGATACATAAACCCTGTTGTGCTAGTTTCCAAGGATGATAAGTTAGAATTTAGCTTTAATGATAAGGGAATGAATGCTATATTGAATGGACTTGCAGAAGTTGAATTTGTAAAGGTGATGCATCTTCAAACTGCCAAAGAAATGTGGGATATAATTTTTAACATTTATGAAGGAAATGAGAAAGAAGAATATTCCAAACTTCAAACATATAGATCGAAATTTGAACAACTAAATATGAATGAAGATGAAACAGTCAGCAAGTATTTTTTAAGAGTTGAAGAACTTGTGAATGCCATGAAGGGTCTTGGTGAGAAAATTGAAGAATCATTTTTAGTTTAGAAGATTTAAAGATCTTTGCTTGATAAATTTAATACAAAATTCTCTGCAATAGAAAAACTAAATGATCTTAAAACTCTGTCCATTGATCAACTCCTAGGAACTCTAACTGCATATGAAATGAGAATTAGCAAAGATAAATCCATTACTAGAGAAGCATATTTTTAAGCAAACAAGAATATTGATTTAGAATTAGATGATATTGAGGCAAAATTTGTGAGAAGGTTAAAGAAAGGATCAGGAAAATATCAAGGCAAGCTCCCTTTCAAATGTTTTAACTGTGGTAAGATAGCTCATTTTGCATCTAAGTGTCCTCACCAGAAAAGGGATCAGAACTCTGATGATGAAAAGAAATACAAATTTAAGAAATATAGTAAAAAGAAAAGTGTGTGTGAAAACAATGATGACTCCTCAGAAGACATAGATAGTGATTCATCCTATGAAGACAAAGTGAATAATTTTATGCGTATGTCTATGGGATATCTTGATGATGAACATTCATTGGGTGAAATGGATGACGAAGAAGCTATGGTGGATATGGAAGGTGAATTAATCAATGTTTTGGAAGAAATTGACAGACTCAGACATAAGAAGAGAAAACAAAAACAGTTTTTGATGCAGTTTAAAATGAATGGTAAAAGACTTGATGAAGACTTTGCTCTACTAAAAGTGGAGTTAGAAGAGGCAAAGAAAATAGAAGACATTCTGAAACAACAATTATCAGAGAAGAAAGTGAGGTGTGAAGCCTTAGAAGAAGAGATAGTAAAAACCAAAAAGGAAATGGAGAAGTTTAAGGCATTGTATCACCAAAATCTGTCAAGTATTAAAGCATCAGAAGGTTTAACCTCCATTCTAAATCAGCAAAGGAATCCAAAGTTGAAAGTTGGCTTGGTCTATGAAGAAGGATCAAGTAGTGATCATCCAAGTAATACAGAAACCATCAAGTTTGTCAACGTTGACAACAACCACTCTGCAGAAACAAAGAAAGAAAACCATCCACCAAGAAGGAATGAAAAAGAAAGTACCAGAACTTATCAGAGAAACTATCAGCATGGAAGAAATCGACCCGCTCAAAGAAGACAGTCGTTTTCCAGGTACAAAGGATTTTTCTATGGATATTCTTTTTTATGTTATAACTTTGGTCACAAAGCTATAACTTGTTCTTTAATATGTAGATATGAGCAAACAAGTTATTCAAGGAATAGTTATCTACCACAACAAATATTGAGACAACCAAGCAACAAACAACCATAAACTATAAATCATATGATGGTTGGGAGAAGGACGCAAGTGAAACATAACAACATTTATGAGCATAACAATCGTTATGATCTACTATTCAGTGAACCAGAATGTTATAACTGCCATAATTATGGACATAAAGTTGCAGACTGTCGCTTAAAGAACTATAAGCCAAATCTGAATCCTGCTGCTGAAAATTTCAAGGTTTGGAAGAAGAAAGAAGATGACCAGTGTGGATTAGTGTTATCATCCCAAAGACAAAAAAATCATTGGTATATTGACAGTGGATGTTCCAAACATATGACTGGATACAAAAGTAAGTTTCTAACTCTAAGTGAAAACAAATCAGGGAATGTAACTTTTGGAAACGATGCACCGGGAAAAATAAAACGTAAAGGAATGGTAATCCTGAGTAATGGAAAAGGAAAATCTCAAGATGTGTTGTTTGTATATGGTTTGAAATATAATCTACTAAGTGTCATTCAAGTTTGTGACAGAGGATGTGAAGTTTTTTTTACTTCTAAAGATTGTAAAATAAAGTCTGTGAATTCAGGACAACTGGTTGCAAAAGAGATAAGAACAGAAAACAATGTCTATGTCTTAAAAGAAGAAAAAGAATAATGTCACTTAAGAAAGTATGATGAATGTTGGCTATGGCATAGGAGACTTGGACACCTAAATTTTGATCATATAATCAAGCTTAGAAACAATGGGGAAGTAAAAGATCTTCCAAATATATCAAAGCCATATGACTCTGTTTGTAAACCTTGCCAGATAGGAAAGCTTACCCGAACACAGTTCAAATCTAAAAACTTTCCTTCAACATAAAAACCTCTCCAGTTAGTACATATGGATTTATGTGGACCATCAAGAAAAGAAGGTATAGGAAAAGAAAACTATTTTATGTTGATTATTGATGATTATTCTAGACTAACGTGGGTTGCCTTTTTGAAAGAAAAATATGAAGCATTTGAAAAATTCAAAGTGTTTAAGGCTCTAACTGAGAATCAAACAAGAAAAATATTGAAGGCAGTAAGGTTTGATAGAGGAGGAGATTTTAGTTCATGGAACTTTAAAGAGTTATGTGATAAACATGGAATCAAATGAGAATACACTATTCCAAGAACTCCACAGCAAAATGGAGTAGTTGAGAGGCAGAATAGATCAGTTCAGCAGATGGCAAGATCAATGATGAATGAAAGGAATATTGCTCAGACATATTGGGTGGAAGCAATCCATACAGTTGTTCATATTCTTAACAAATCTCATCTCAGGCCACACAGTGACAAGACTCCTTATGAACTATGGTTTGGAAGACCTGCTTCAATCAAGCATTTTAAAGTATTTGGGAGTAAATGTTATATCAAGAATAATGATGAAAATATTGGAAAATATGATGATAGGGTTGATGAAGGTATCTTCTTAGGTTATGCTACAAACAGTAAAGGGTACATATGCTACAATAAGAGGTTGCATACACTGGTTGATTGTATCGACATAAAAGTTGATGAAGAAGTCCCAGACAGAAATGTAAGCAGTGTTGAACCAAGAACAGAAGATATAGTTGAAGATGAAGATGAGCAGGCCCAAGGATCAGAAAGGGAAGAATCTGAATTAGATGAAGATACGAATACTCAGGCTAACACAAATCAATAGAAAGAAACAAAACCACCTCTCAGAATTGTTAAAAAGAATCATCCTGAAAATCAGATAATTGGAGATATAAATAGAGGAGTTCAGACAAGAAGGAAATTAGTTAAAGACTCAGAACAATATCAGATTTATTTTCTATCTATGATTGAACCTAAAAATTTTGATGAAGCCAACAACCATGATGATTGGATTAGAGCTATGAATGAAGAGCTTGATCAGATTGAGAAGAAAAATACTTGGGAGCTTGTTTCTAGACCCGAAGATAAGAATGTAATAGGTTCCAAATGGATGTTCAAGAATAAAATGAATGAAAAAGGACAAGTTGTTAGAAATAAAGCCATATTGGTCTGTAAAGGGTATGCACAAGTTGAAGGTCAGGATTTTGATGAAACGTTTTCACCAGTCGCAAGATTGGAAGCCATCAGAATGTTTCTTGCATATTCATGTCATAAGAACTTTAAAGTGTATCATATGGATGTTAAGTAAACAGTTCTTAATGAAGATCTAGAGGAAGCAGTATATATGGAACAACCTGAAGGATTCTCATGGATAGATAATATTGATTATGTTTGCAAGCTGAAGAAGGATTTATATGGACTGAAACAAGCACAATGATCTTGGTATTATAGACTGGACAAATTTTTACAAGGCAAAGAGTTCAAGAAAGATGGAGGATTCTTCTCCTGTTAGTACACCTATGGTGGTTGGTTGCAAGCTCGGTAAAGATGATATTTCACCTAATGTTGATCAAATGACATATCGCTCAATGATAGGCAGTCTTATGTACATCACAGCATCCCGTCCCGATATAATGCAAGTTGTTGGAATGGTAGGTCATTATCAGTCTAATCCTAAACAAAGTCATTTAGTAGTTATAACAAGGATATTCAAATGCTTGAAGGGCACAATGACTTATGGTCTGTGGTATCCCAGAAATCAGAATTTTCAGTTAATTGCTTATTCAGATGCAGATTGGGAAAATTGTGTGGATGAGAGAAAGGGCACCAGTGGAGGTGCATTCTTCCTAGGTGACTCGCTAGTAGCATGGCTTAGTAAGAAGCAGTGATCTATTTCCTTATCAACTACAGAGGTAGAGTACATTGTTGTTGCTACTTGTTGCACACAAAGTTTATGGATGATACAAACTCTTGCAGATTTGAAGGTGACTTATACTGATCCCATTCCACTTCACTGTGATAACACCAATGCCATAAGTCTCTCCAAGAATCCTGTATTTCATTCAAAGTCCAATCATATACCAATAAAATACCATTTTCTCAGAGAACAGGTTACAAACAGAATTGTTCAAGTGAATTATATTCCTTCCACATAACAGATAGCTGACATATTTACAAAATCGTTAGCAGCAGCACCTTTTGGATATCTTCGTCAGAAGTTGGGGGTTATATCTTCTTTTGTCTAATCTGTTCACCTTGTCAGGGGGAGTATGTGATACCTTTTATATGTACTGCAATAGCTCAGGGGGAGCGTGTTTCTTCTTTGACATTAATGTCAAAGGGGGATAAGGATGCTACAGTGGTATGGTTGGTTGGATGTTTAGCAGGCAGAGTAGCAGTCTAGGCAAAGAGTGCAAAGCACATTTCTTCAATGCCAAAGGGGGAGATTGCCATCAAGGTTTCCATCAATGCCAAAGGGGGATATTTTTGGCATATTTACAGACAGAAGATGCAGGAAGTGTGTTTTTCATTGATGGAGAGATCGGCACGATCAGCAGCGCAGCGAATTGATGGCGAGATCATCACAATCAGCAGCGCAGCGAATTGATGTTGAGACCATCACGATCAGCAGCACTGCGATGATGGCATGGAAAGATTAACAGTGAAGATCAACAGTGATCGTTGGATCACCCACTTAGAATTCCAGATGACCATCAGATCAAAATACAGATAGGAGGAACGCGCAAAAGAGGAGAACAAATCTCAGAGGTTGGATCTGAGCGCAAGGACCGACCATTGTTGGATCCAGAAGAAGGAGCACGATATTTAAGTACAAGATGAAGCGGGCTTACAAAGTCCCAAAAGCAGGAGGACCGTCCATCGTCGAGGAGGACACATGGCGAGTTATTATAATTTTGTTGACTTGCACATTGGAGGAGTCAACGGAGCGTGGTGTGGAAATTCGCGATATGTGAAACCATGACTTAATCTGAGTCGTCGATCAAAGGGAGAGTGTGGACCATTGATCTGGCTCCATTTCAGAGTTTCGGATACCGGGAGTTGGAGGAGTCAAGGAGACTCGCGACAAAAGTTTTGAATCATGAAGCGCACTTTGTGGATAAGCGCTTGGTCACCATCGATGGTCACGAGAAGGGAAGGAGCCAGTCCAGCGAATCTCCATTTCGGTGATCATGACATAAAGAGTCGAGACTCTTCATCACAGGAGTCTGGAAGTTGTGAAGCGCTTTGTGAATAAGCGCTAGGTCACCGCCGATGGTCACAAGAAGGGAAGGAGCTAGTCCAGCTAAGTTCTTTTCTTTTCTGAGTTTCGGAGATCTTAACATGGAGTGTCGAGACACCCTTCATCACAAGAATGTCAAAATGTGAAATCATGAAATCAATTCTTCTTAGTGTTCGGTCACAGCCAGTGGGCATATGAGATAAATGCGAGACCCTGCGGAATTAATCCAATGGTGTTTATTAATTGGGAATATGATCGAAGGGATATTGTTGCACTTCACAGTTAATTGATCAGTTACGATTCAGTTACCAGAACTGAATCATAGTTCTTGGACGTTTGGCGATTCAGTTGTCAATGTGTTTTCTTGGAGATTCAAGGTGTAACTAAATAGGTGGTATAGGATAAAATGGAAATGCAGTGATTGTGGGAGGTTGGTTGTTCGAACTGGAAAAATGAGTTGAACTGTAAGAATGGTAAAATTACAGTATGCATAGTGTGAGATAAAAATCGGAGATGCTAAACAAACAAAAGTAAGAGCATAATTGTAGAACGGTTTGAAGCAGAGCAGAATTGCACAACAGATAGAAGCAGAGCATAATTGCACAACAAATAGAAGTAAAGAAGAATTGCATAACAAAGTAGAAGTGGTAAGAATTGAAACACTTGTATTGTTGGTTATTCATTCATTTATTTATAATCAGGGAGGTAGGGTGGTGCTAGGGAGGACTGTAGTCCTCTGTTATTCAAGTTGGTGCTTGAATACTAGAAGTTGAAGCTTTCATCTAGTTGTGACTAGAAAACAGGGTGGAAGGGTGGTGCTAGGGAAAACACATAGTTTTTTGTATACAAGTTGGTGCTTGTATAAGTGGAATTAGGTGTTTCCATACAGTTGGTGTTGGATCACTCAGGGAGTTGGTGCTTCCTTCTAGTGGGTGCTAGAGAAACCAGAGAGTTGATGCTCTCAACAAGTTGGATCTTGTAAAACAGAGGTAGTAGCCTCACATTGAGTCGGTGCTCAAAGATAGATGATGTACAGAATTTAAAACATTGTCTATCATTCGAAGAAGAAGAGGTTTTCTCCCTTTATGGGTTTCCTCGTGAAAATATGTCTCTGTGTATATCTTATGTGTGACTGATGTTCATCATTTATGTTGTTCATATCTTGTATAATATTGATGGTCACTTGAAAGAGATTAAAAATTATTTGAATAGTCATAAATTGTTTAAGCATAGTAACAATTGATTCACCCCCCCCCCTCTCAGTTGTCTTAGTAATTTCAACATGTTTCTACGCGCAGACTGGGTACCAGAAATTCTAATGGTACTACTGCTTCCTGCCCATACACCAATCTAAATGGTCTATGTCATGTCAATTTTTTACATGTAGTCCTATATGCCCATAGTATTGTTGGTATCTTAAAATCACAATCATCCATGTTGACATTGCAGATCTTTGTCAGAGCATTATCCAAGATCTTATTGAAGGATTCTACTATTCCATTTTCTTGAGGATGGTATGGTGTACTCTTCTGATGATAGACTTCAAACTCCTCGGTCATAGCCTTGATAGTGTTGTTGATAAAGTGAGTACCCTGGTCACTCATCAAAATCCTTGGATAGTCAAATCTAGTGATCACTTGCTCAAATAAGAAATGTGTTGTTGTCTCTACGCTACAATATTTTATTGGCGTTGCTTATGCCCCTATTGTTAAGTATTATGTCGCAGTAATGATATATCTCGCTCCTGACCTTTTTTTTGGTGGATGGATTGGCCCCACAAAGTCTATTGCTCATTTGTCAAATACCTACAAGGTTACTTGTGGTCTTAGGGGCATTTCATCCCTTGTATTAGGTTTACCAACCCTCTGACAGACATCACATCTCTGGAAATAGTCCTTAGCATCTCTGTGAAATGTTGGCCACCATAGTCCGGCATGCAATACCTTATGTGCGGTAGATTTTCCTAAATAATGTCCTCCAGATATTCCCTCATGAGATTCTACCAAAATCCTAGGCCTTTCATGTTCTAGTACGCATCTTCTCAAAATGTTGTATGCGTCCATCTTGTATAAATTTTCTGCAATCAGTTGATAGTCTGCAGCTTTGACTACCAGATTTTTCTTCTACGCAGTGTTAAAATCTTGTGGCGCAATTCTTGTACTCAAGTATTCAATAATATTAGCAAAGTATTCATCGGCAATTTGGACTGAAAATAATTGCGCATCAGGGAAGTTTTCTTCCAAGTTGGTAGTTTCTTCTCCATTCATTACCCTTGATAGGTGATCAAGTCCTGCATTTAGCTTCCCTGGTTTGACTATCACTTCAAAGTCAAATTCTTGAAATAATGGTAGCCATCTACAAATCCTCCCCCCCAACACTAGCTTGTTGACTAGGTATTTGAGGGTTGAATGATCTGTGAACATCTTAAAGTGGTTTCCCAGTAAGTAATGTCTGAATTTTTGAAGTGCATAGACCATAGCTAGGCCTTCTCTTTTTGTAGTATTGTAGTTCTGCTCTTATTCTGATAGTTTTCTGCTAACAAATGCTATAGGATGATCCAAATCCCCTGCTCCTGGTTGCGCCAGAATTCCTCCAAGTGATATAGTTGATGCATCTGCATGCACATGGAATGTTTTTTCCCAATCTGGGATTACTAGAATAGGTGTTGTGACCATTTTTTCTTTTAGAGTGTCCAAACCTTGTTGACAGTACTCATTCCACTGAAATTTAGTATCTTTCTTCAATAGTTTCTCCATTGGAATAGTGATCTGTGTGTTGATATTATGCTAGATGCGGGAGGTATTAGCCTCCACATGTAACCCTGACAAGAATAGAATATTCTGGGAAGCAAGAAGACACCCTAAAGCATTGACATAACCCTAGAAGACAAGTCGATTAAAAGAAATATTTAATATTGAGTTTTTAGCCTCCAGAATGAGAAATCGGCCCAGACAGCTAAGGAGGAGCATTATCAATACAGGACGCTAGAGATCATTTGATACACACAACTCGCAAATGCAGAAATGCAAGAGTATGCACTGCAGAAATTGAGTAAGTGCGCAAGTCTGGAGAGTAGTTGCAGCTACAGCTATTGCAACTCGTATTCTCGATTTAGTCTTTCTATTGGTTATGTTTTGGACTTTATGCCTTGTGTGTTAGCTCTAGAGAGAGGTACACTACATTTATTGGCTATTAGTCCTAGGGTTTGCTTCCGAAATTATTCTCTGTCAAAATTTAAGTGCTCGGGGGTGGCTTTAGCCTATGGTTGGGTGACAATATTTCTATATTGTCTATGGTTAAACAATCACACCTATTATTTTCTAACAGGTTATGGGCCCACACTATCTTCGAACATTCTAACCACTGGAAGATAGATAGGGAGGATTTTTGCTCAGTTACAGTTGTAGTTGCAGTCATTTTTTGTTGCTGCAACAAAACCCTAACTCTCTTGTTGAGGCACCTTAAGTGAAGAGATTGACCTAATTTTTGGATAGCCTAGTGTTCCCTAGCCTATTTCACCTTCTATTACTCTCAGCAAGCTAAGACGCCAAGATTGAGTTTTTGGTCAAAGTCAAAGGTTGATCAAGTCAAATTCAAAGGTTGACCAAGTCAAAGTAGTCATAACTTACTCTATGAAGTCAGAAAACAAGTTAGAAGGGTCTTCTAACTTCATATCATGGAAGACAAGTATTGATCTCATCCTTGCCAAGAATAAAGTGTTGGATATTGTGAAAGAAAAGATCGTGGAACCACATTTTGAAGAAGGAAAAGAGAAGGAACCTCAGAACGTTGCAGTTATGAAGAAGTTCAAAGACAATGACATCAATTCCATGAGTATCATAGTGGACTCTGTAAAACACCACTTGATACCTTACATCTCTCATCTTGACTCATCTAAGAAGATGTACGATAGCCTAACTAACCTCTTCTCAGTCAAAAACATTGGAAAAGTAATGAGTCTGAAGAATGAGCTCCATGACATGAAAATCAATGATGATGACAATGTAACATCATACCTTGTGAGAATCTCTCAGTTAAGAGATCAACTACAAGCTATTGAAGAAATCATTTCAAAGAAGGAATTGGTAAATATAGTACTCAATGGTCTTCCCAAGACATGGGATGCATTTTCCGCAAGCATGAACACAAGAAATGAGTATCCCACATTTGAAGAACTTTGGACTTGATGTGCACAAGAAGAATCAAGGATTAATGCAAAAGAGAAACCCCAAAAGAAATACGATGATCAAGCATTCACAAAAAGGTTCAAGAATTTCAAGAATAAGAATAAGTTTGTCTCAAGGAAGAAACCAAATCAAGAAGAGGATACGTCAAATATACAATGCTTCAAATGTCGAGAATATGGCCACTACAGGAACCATTGTCCCGAGTTAAATAAAAGGAAGGAAATAGATGAAGCAACAGTTGCCAAAGAAAGAGAATCCTCAAAGAAAGTCAAGCAGGATAAAACAGACTTCTTCTTCTAAGTCAAGGTAACAATATTATTCAAAGTTCTTGTATATATCATGTTTACATAGTTCCTGTACATATCATGTATATCTATTTCTTAGAAGAAAATATGTTCAAGTGAAACAATACCTATGGAAGAATAAAAGGATAAGGATTGCTATTACGATGACTACAAATCAAGAAATACACATGAAAAGATGAAGTATGTTGACAATCTTTGGTAATGATTCTTGTGGAAACTATTATATAAGTAAAAACTGCCTGATAAGCCAAAATCAAAATCAAACCTGAAGAGACCCAAAAGAAATCAAAACAGAGGAAATTAGAAAAAGACTCGTGACACCTTGCAGAAGGCAATAATAATGCAGACAGAAGCATGGACTATCTTATATGGAGGGACATGATTACATAATTCCAAAAGAAGAGCATGTATTCATGCATGAAGCAAGGATTAGGAGGGAGATAATCCTAAATAATATGATCCATTGAGGATTATGAAATATCTATCCATGTTCCCATCGAAAGTAGCAGCCATGAAAAGCAGCATGTGTTCATTTTGACTTTAGAAGAATTCTTCTTCAAAAATAAGCCTTAAAGTATCCTTGGTTGTCCATCTACATGCATGATCCTATGATGAAAGGAAGAAGTTTGAATCTTCAAGGCATGGAATCTATAGAAGACTCCATGGACTCAAGAGCTAAAGATAAACATGAGGAATAACATGAAGATTCCAAGAAAGAAAGAAAAATCCAGAACAACTAGTTATTATACCGAGAATCACAAAGACTACCAGCTTGTGATGCAAGAGCATCGCCAGCAAAGCACAAGCAGGAGACAGTTGGGCACATTAGCGTGTATTTTGAAATATTTTTGAATTTCAAAGACCGATGTATTAATGTAATATCTGACAAAGTTTTTTGAGTTATGAACATCTTTAATGATCGGAGGCTGAGCCATCGCATAAGATCGATGGGGAATGTATTTTGTTTTATGAGACGGATCGCAGTACAGATCTGGAGCTTGTGCTCTTATCTGTCTGACTTGATATTTATTGTAATAAATGTTAAGTAGTTGATAGCATTTAAATCTGATAGGATATCATAGAGTAGTTGGAGGGAAGAACTCAAGAGAGTCCCTTTGTATAAAGCTTTGCATTGTTGTCGAGGAGTGGTTGTTGAATATAATGTGTAGATTGTCATTGTAAGTCGAGAGTTGGGAGATATAGAGAAATATTGTATGAATGTATGTAAGTTTCAGTTGAATGAATATAGAAGAGGAATATTGTCCCAATGAGGGTTGTTATGTGTCTGTCTAAATGAATGGTATACTTTCTATTTAATTTCAATTCTCCGTTGTTTCTTGTTCTTGTATTCATGACTGCATTTTCATTGTTGAATGTATGAGTCACTGTGAAGAGTAACTAAATTTCAAGTGTTTCTCTTTATTGAGCGAGTGCAAGGCATGCACAGTGTCCGGAAGGAGTGCGTGACCGAGTCTGTTTCGACTCGAAGCTCAGAAGAGGTAACGAGAACTTGCATGTGTACAAGGAGTGCATTGACATCCACAAGGAGTGTGTGACAGATTTTTCAGATTCGAAAGCTCAGGACAAGTAGCGTGATTTCAGTCATGAGAGACAGAAGCGGTTGGAGAACAGTCACAAGGAGTGCAAATTCACCCACGGGGGAGTCAACTAAGGAAGACGATATATTGCAAGGTATGCATAGATCAAGATTTAGAATAAGTGTCAAAGAGGGTGTTCAGAGGAACGAGAGAAGGTAGAAGAAGTACAGCTCAAGAGGGAGAGCGATGGAAATTCTTCAAGGAGAGAATTCCCCGGAGTCTTCATTGAAGTCAATGGACAAGATTTGTTCCCTGGGGAGGCAAACGATTCTAGACCGTCGGATCTAGGAGAGTTATGCAGAGGATAGTTGTAAGGTATTTTCAACACTTCTGAGTTCAGAACGTTGGAAGGATCAACGAAAGTGAAGTCGCGAACAGATCCCAGTCATTGATCGCAAGGGGAACATGTGGAGGGGGATTAAGGAATTTGAGAATCGAAAGTTCAGAAGTTTTGGGGTGAGAAACCGAGAGGTTCGCAAAGTCGCAAAATCCAAACCATAGTGGGACCATCGAATCTAAGGAGACACGTGGAAGAAGCCCGGAGATCCGAGAAAGTGCATTTCGAAAAAAGGAAAAGGAAGAGCTTTGGATGTCTCTGAAGTCCAAATAGTAAAGGGATAGACCCACGTTTATAGTCGTGGTCACTGGGAGAAAAAAAAAGGACCCAAAGAGTCTCTTCGACTTAGTATTTTGAACAATCCAAGACCGGGAGGTCGAGCAGTCCTTTGGAGGGAAGGGGTTCTGCACCAGAAGTGGTATCAGAGCAAGTACATAATTGAATTTTGTAGGAAGAGAGGTAAACTGATATCAACAAGAGGTATCAGAAGCGTCACCACAATGCCGCCTAGAATACGTGTTTATCCACTTGTAGCAAACAGAGCTATGGAAAGGGAGATGATAGAATTGTGTGCAAGGTTGGATTCCATGGAAACAACACAAAGGAGAGCACCTGATATTGGAGACATCAGCGAGGAAGAAAATGAAGAAGTAGAGGTCGAAGAAGTTGCAGTTGAGGATGTTGCGGAAGAACGCTTGTTGAAAGAGGTTATCAAATTGGGAGCCAGAGCAAAGATTGACATCCCTATGTATGAAGTAAACTTAGACATGGAGGAATTGCTTGATTGGATACGATAAATGGACAAGTATTTCGACTATGAGGATGTCGAAGAGGAGAAAAAGGTAAGATACATTGTCACTAGGTTGAAAGGACATGCAGCACTGTGGTGGGATGAACTGCAGGCCGATAGGAGGAGCAAGGGAAAAGAAAATATTAAGAGTTGGGTTTGAATGGTAGCCAAGCTAAAGGCGAAATTCATGCCCAAGGATTACCATATAAATCTATTCAGGAGGATGCAGAACCTGACACGGAGAGGATTGACTGTGAAGGAGTGCACAGAGGAGTTCTACATATTGAACATTAGGGATGGACAGAGAGATAAAGACGAAGAGAAGGTTTCCATATACATCAATGTCCTGAGATATGATATCCAGGACAAAATCAGCATGGCGACAGTCATGACAGTAGAGGATGCGCATCAAATTGCGCTGAAAGCAAAAGAGAAGTTGACCAGGAAGCAGAGTCAATAGAACAGAGGAAAAGGAGTTTCCCAGGGTAAAGTACAGAAGCCCAAAGATGAAGTGGATAAACCACATAGTCACTCTGAGAGAGGAGGAAGTTCCCGAGGAAGGCAGAGTGGTGGTAGAAAATATTTTCCTAGAGGAAGAGGAAGAGGTAGAGGAGGAGAAGTAAGATTTTATGCCTGTGGAAAAACAACGCATATGTCTTGGGATTTCCCCGATAGGAAGAAAGGAGGTGAAGTTGACATTTTAGAAGCACAGAAACAAGATGTTGAGGAAGAAGGTGAAGAATATGGGAAATCCTTGATGATGAAGAAGGTTCTTTTGAAGAAATATACAGAGACCGAAAAACCAGCACAGAGGAACAATTTGTTCAGGACAACTTGCAAAACAAAGGATAGGGTTCGCAAGGTGATAATTGACAGTGGGAGCACTGACAACTTAGTATCAACGGAGATGGTGGAGAAGCTAGAGCTGGAGACAACTGCACATCCAACACCGTATAAGGTATCATGGTTGCAGAAATGTCATCAGGTAACAGTCACTCAACAATGTCTGGTTGAATTTAAAATAGGAGGATATAGAGATGAGATTCTGTGTGATGTGATTCCCATGGATGTATGTCATGTTTTGTTGGGAAGATCGTGGTAGTATGACGGGAATGTCATTCATGATGGGAGGAGTAATACTTACACCTTAGAGAAGAATGGTAGGACACCCATGTTGTTGCCAATTAAAGAAAAGAAGGTGAAGGATGAAGTTAGCACGAGCATACTTCTCATGAATGGGAGGAACTCCTGAACGAAGTAAATAAGGAATGGGAGATGCAGTTTGTTGTAGTGAGGAAGCCGAGGGTTATCCTTACCAGTACTTCAATGGAATATTTACCTGGGGAAGTTCAGGGACTGTTAGATAATTTTGTTGACATTGTAGTGGATGAGTTGCCAAAATCACTACCACCTATCAGAAGTATCATCCATCACATTAACTTGATACCAGGAGCAAGCCTACCGAATAAAGCAGCGTACAGGTTGACACCTCAAGAGAGTGAGGAGGAGAAGAGATAGGTTCAGGATCTGTTAGACAAATGATTGGTCAGAGAAAGATTGATTCCATGTGCAGTACCAATTGTATTAAGTCCAAAGAAGGATGGAGGATGGAGAATGTGTACGGACTCGAGGGCCATAAACAAGATCACCATCATATACAGATTTCCATTACCAAGGATGGATGACTTCATGGATTGCCTAAGTGGAGCTAACTATTTTTCAAAAATAGATTTGAAAAGTGGATATCACCAAATAAGGATGAGAGAAGGTGATGAGTGGAAAACAAAGTTCAAGACAAATAAGGGGTTGTATGAATGGTTGGTTATGTTGTTTGGGTTAACGAACACCCTGAGTACTTTTATGAGGTTGATGAATGAAGTGTTAAAATATTTCATTGGTAAGTTTGTGATTGTATATCTGGATAATATACTAGTCTTTAGCAAGAATAAAGAGGAGCACTTGAGGCATTAAATGACATTGGTGATGAGGAGGTTGCAGCAAGAGAAGTTGTTGATTAATCTGAAAAAGTCCTCTTTAATGAATACATAACTCATATATTTGGGTTTTTTTATTTCTTCAAACGAATTGAAGATGGATCCCGAAAAGGTGAAAGCAATTAGAGAATGGTCGTCACTGAAGAATATCTTTGAAGTAAGAAGCTTCCATGGATTAGCAAGTTTCTATCGGAAGTTCATCAGAAATTTTAGCGAGATTAGTGCTCAAATGATGGATATAGTGAAGAAAAGACACAAGTCTTTCAAGTGGACAGAAGAGGCTGAGAGGAGCTTCAACATATTGAAGGAGACAATAATGGAACAACTAATTCCGGTATTACCAGATTTCAAAAAGACATTTCAAGTAAGATGTGATGCGAGTGGAGTTGCAATTGGAGCGGTCTTAAGTCAAGACAACAAACCTGTTGCATATTTTAGCGAGAAGCTAAATGAAGCCAAAAATAAGTACTCCACATACGACAAAGAGTTTTATGCCATAAATCAAGCCTTGAAGAAATGGAGGCAATATCTTGTACCGAAGGAGTTTGTTTTGTATAGCAACAATCAAGATTTGCAATTCATAACCAGAGAGGAGAAGTTAAACCATAGACATGCCAAGTGGATAGAGTTTATGCAAAATTTCTCTTTTTTCATTAAACATATTTATGGAAATGCTAATAAGGTTGTTGATGCATTGAGCAGGAGAATTTTGATTCTGCGGGAATTTCAAGTCAAGACCTTGGGGTTTGACCACCTTAAGGAAATGTACCACAGTGATCCAGATTTTGGAGAGACATATGAAGCGTGTCTGAATCCTTTACTCAGAGACAGAAGCCAGTGGGTCGAATATCTCATTCAGGATGGGTTGTTGTTCAAAGGGTGCCAGTTGTGCACACCAAGATGCTCGATGAGGGAGAATTTGTTGAAGGAAAATCATAAAGGAGGTCTAGTCGGACATTTAGACCATGAAAAAACATTTTCCCAATTAAACGGTTCATAATATTGGCCAGGTATGAGAGCGGAGGTGAAGAGATTTGTGAACAATTGTAATATTTGTCAGTACGCCAAGGGGGAGAAGCAGAGCATTGGGTTGTATCATCCATTTCCTATTCCAGAGAGGCCTTGGGATGCAATAAGCATGGATTTTGTGTTGGGATTGCCAAGGACACAAAGAGGAAGTGATTTTATATTTGTGGTGGTGGACAGATTTTCAAGGATGGCACACTTTATCCCATGCCAGAAGATCAGTGATGCAACGCATGTTGTGAATTTTTTTTCAGAGAAGTTGTGAGACTCCATGGATTTCCCAGGAGTATAGTTTTAGACAGGGATACCAAATTTGTTGGTCATTTCTGGAGGAAGTTGTGGAAAAATTTGGGGACAGAGCTATCGTTTAGTTTTGCATATCATCCACAGACGGATGGACAGACCGAAGTGGTGAATAGAATCTTAGGAGATTTGCTGAGGAGTTTGGTCATTGAACACCATAGTCAGTGGGATCAGATTCTAGCACAATCTGAGTTTGCATATAATGACTCAGTGAACAGAAGGACTGGGAAAATTCCATTTAAAATTGTGTATGGAATAAATCCAAGAGGAGTTTTGGAGTTGAGAGACCTGAAGCAAAGCAAGTTTAGAAGCGCTGGAGTCGAAGACTTCATTGCAGAGATGCAGGAACTTCACAATCAGATCAAGGAGTAGTTGAAGAAGAGCAGTAGTGAATACAAGCACAGAGCTGATCAACATAGGAGAAAGCTTGAATTTGAAGTCGGAGATCAATTCCTAGCACATCTAAGAAAGGAAAGGTTCCTGAGGGGAACATACAATAAGCTAAATCTGAAGAAAATAGGACCGTGTAAAATCCTAAGGAGATTTGGTGAGAATGCTTATGAGTTAGAGCTACCAAAAGATGTGGGTATATCGCCCATATTCAATATTTCAGACCTGTATCTGTATAGGGAAGATAGAATCGGAGGTAAGAATATCGAGGAGAAATTCAGTGGAGAAATCAAATGCATGTAGCAAAGAAGATGCAGATGGAAAATATCGTAGATCGGCAAGTTGGTAAAAAGACCCGAAGGAAGACGTATTTTGAATATTTGGTGAAGTGGAAAGGACGACCAGTAGAATATGTCAGTTGGGTTGGTGAAGCGGATATCCAGAAGCATGGAGGATCAGTGTAGGATATCATGGACAGGATTCCATGAAATTTTCAGCCAAGGGAGTATGATGTAGGAGCATCGCCAACAAAGCACAAGCAGGAGACACCTAGGTGCATTAGCGCGTATTTTGAAATATTTTTGAATTTCAAAGACCGGTGTATTAATGTAATATCTGACAAAGATTTTTGAGTTATGAACATATTTAATGATTGTAGTCCGATCCATCGCATAAGATCAGTGGGGAATGTATTTTTTTTTATGAGACAGATTGCAGTACAGATCTGGAGCTTGCGCTCTTATCTGTCTGACTCGATATTTATTGTAATAAATGTTAAGTAGTTTATAGCATTTAATTATGATAGGATAGCATAGAGAAGTTGGAGGGAAGAACTCAAGAGAGTCCATTTTTATAAATATTTGTATTTTTGTCGAGGAGTGGTTGTTGAATCTAATGTGTAGATTATCATTGTAAGTCAAGAGTTGGGAGATACAGAGAAATATTGTATGAATATATGTAAGTTTCAGTTGAATGAATATAGAAGAGGAATATTGTCCCAATGAGGGTTGTTATGTGTCTGTCTAAATGAATGGTATACTTTCTATTTAATTTCAATTCTCTGTTATTTTGTGTTCTTATATCCATGACTGCATTTGCATTGTTGAATGTATGAGTCACTGTGAAGAGTAACTAAGTTTGAATTGTTTCTCTTTATTGAGTGAGTGCAAGGCATGCACAGTGTCTGCAAGGAGTGTGTGACCGAGTCTGTTTCGACTCGAAGCTCAGAAGAGATAATGATAACTTGTATATGTGCAAGGAGTGCATTGACATCTACAAGGAGTGTGTGACAAAGTTTTCATATTCGAAAGCTCGGAAGAAGTAGTGTGATTTCAGTCACGAGAGATAGAAGCAATTGGAGAACAGTCACACGGAGTGCAAAGTCATCCACAGGGAAGTAGACTATGGAAGAGGATCTATTGCAAGGTATGCACAGATCAATATTTTGACTAAATGTCGAAGAGGGTGTTCAAAGGAATGAAAGAAGGTAGAAGAAGTAAATCTCAGGAGGGAGAGCGGTGGAAATTATTCAAGGAGAGAAGTCCCCGGAGTCTTCACTGAAGTTAGTGGACAATATTCGTTCTCGGGGGAGGCGAACAATTCCAGACCATCATATCTGGGATAGTTACACAGAAGATAGTTGTAAGGTGTTTTCAACACTTTGGAGTTCGAAACGTTGGAAGGCTAAATGAAAGCAAAGTCGCGAAGTTCAAAGTTGTGAACGGATCCCAGTCGTTGATCGCAAGGGGAACACGTAGTGGCATATTAAGGAATTCAAAAATCGGAAGTCCAGAAGTTCAAGGGCGATAAATCGAGAGGTTCGCGAAGTCGCGAAACCCGAACCATAGTGGGACCATCGAATATGAGGATACATGTGGTGGAAGCCCAGAGATCTGGGAAAGCGCGTTTCAGGAAAAGGTAAAGAAAGAGCTCGAGATATCCCCGAAGCCTGAATCACGAAGGGATAGACCCGTGGTTATATTCGTGGTCACTAGGAGAAAAAAAAAAAGGACCCAAAGAGTCGCTTCGACTCGGTATTTCGAACGATCCAAGACCGGGAGGTCGAGCAATCCTTTGGATGAAAGGGGGTTTGCGCCAACTTGGTTTGAACTCACTAAGAAACAATCAAGCAGAAGAAATGGAAGTTATGATAAAGAACAGTGTGAAAAAGACTTATGAATGGAAGCATTGCAAGATTTAGAGGTTCTTCCAGAAGGAGGGAGAAGACTATGACAACAGCGTATTCCAGATATACCTCTTGTAGTATCCATAAATTGGAATTTAGATGTAAAAGACTGTTCTTCCCAATAAAGCAAGTGAGAAAGAATCTTATACCAGAAAGAGACCCGTGTATGCAGATATAAGAATACCTTGTATGGATTCAAACAACTTGATGTAGAGTATCTCACATACAACAGAAGCGTGGTGAAAACTTTCTATGACCGAGATAGTGTATCAAAATAGTTACTCAGAAGTTTGGCATGATGGATTGCTAATCCATGGAAAACTCTCATGATGACAGAAGAAGTATTACTTGGATATGTTTCAGTTTGATCCATGCCATGACATGAGCTAGGAGGAAATAGAAGTGTTGAATTCGACCATGATATATTGTAATGATTAGAGTTATATGAAGCCTTCAGAAAAAACTAGTGTTCCATGACAAACCGAAGTACATTGAGATTAAGCATTACATTCTTCGTGATGAAGTCCAGAAAAGAGAAGTGGTTATCCAATATATCTCCACAGATGAGCAGATAGCAGATATTTTGGTAAAGCCTTTGTCCAAGATCAAAAAGTTTGTGTACTTAAGAAACAAGTTAGGGATCGTGGAGATGACTTCCTTATTGAAAAAGGAAGAGATTACTCCCAGGTTGGGAGGGAGCACTGGTGTGTTATTGATTTATGGATAGTCATTTTTCAGTTCGAAAAATGGTCCAGGATGAGCAGTTACTTTCTAGTTCGGAAAGTGGTTTGATATTTCTGACGGACAGGCATTTTCCAATTTAGAAAATGGTTTAGATCGGACAGACATTTTCGTAATGAAAATGGTTCGATAGATTGTTGATATACCATAGACAGTGATTCCCCTTGTGGATAGTGTGGGGGAATGGTCTAGGACAGTCATTCTTCTTGGCAATCACTCTGAGTAGTGGTCAAGTAAAATGGTCTACCTCATCAGGTAGTCATTCTTTCAAAGTTCATAGTTGTGAGCAGTTTCGAAGAATGGTCCATTTTGGAGGTTGGTACAGGATGGTCGTTTCCTTTAGGAAATGGTCTGGATAGTCATTCCCTAGGGAAAAATCATTCTATCCAAGTTTCACTTTGATTAGTGTGATAGGAATGGCCCAGTTAGGTGAATGGTCCAGGTTCAACAATCAGGGGCAGGCATTCCCTAGGGCAGACTCATTCTCTTCTGGTTGGACTATGACTAGTCCAGGCTCATAAATCAAGGACAGTTATTCGTCTATGCTTGAGAAGAATATTCCAGATAGCCCATGGATGATGTTTTACATTATGAGGGAAGATGCTCTTCCATATCTCACAGATGTGAGTGGAAGAATGGCCCAGATGACCCATTTTATATCATGATATTGTTTTATGCAGGATGATATCAGATGATATGATTTCTATGGAGATTGTATTTCTATGGACAGTAGATGTATGCTACTGTGGTAGATGTATTCCATTGGTTGTGACTATGTGTCACTTATTAAGTAGTTGTGTGCTACTTGGTGTGGTTGTGTACAACTCGATAGTATTTGTGTACTACTATGGATAGACACAATTGTGTTCTACTGAATGGCATTGTTTTGATTGCCATGTATATTATCAGTAGTGTTGAAAATGATTATCAGCTAGATGGATAGTCATTGTACTGATGGACAGACATTCTCCAGATGGAAAATGGTCCAGGACATTTATTCTTCAAGGACGTGTGTCTGGATTAGAAGAATAGTCATTGTAGCCCATGGCGTGGCTTCCAACATCTATTGGAATAGTTATTCTCCCAGGACATATGCCCAGATTAGAAGAATGGTTCTTGTATCACTCTATGGAGTCAGTGACTTATTCAGCATCATGCTTGATTACTCATATGGAGTTTGTCTTCAAGAGATGATGCAGTTGATGCTATCAAATGATATTGATAGTGATGATGGTGCTCTTGATCTAATCATGAGATAGATTGTATGGCTATGATGATGCTACCGGTTGAATGGTATGTTTGTGCTCAAGACCATTGTTTTCAATGCCTCCCTAGCTAGGAGGGAGTGTTGATATTATGGTAGTTGTGGGAGGTATTAACCTCCACGTGTAACCCTGACAAGAATAGAATATTTGGGGAAGCAAGAAGAAACCCTAAAGCATTGACATAACCCTAAAATACAAGTCAGCTAAAAGAAATATTTAATATTGAGTTTTTAGCCTCCAGAATGAGAAGTCGGCCTAGACAACTAAGGAGGAGTAGTATAGATACAGGACGCTAGAGCTCATTTGATACATATAGCTCGAAACTGCAAAAATGTAAGAGTGTGCATTGCTTAAATTGAGTAAGTGCGCAAGTATGGAGAGTAGTTGCAGCTGCAACTACTGCAACTTGTATTCTCGATTTAGGCTTGGACTTTCTATTGGTTATGGTTTGGACTTTCTGCCTTGTGTGCTAGCTCTGGATAGAAGTACGCTACATTGATTGGCTATTAGGCCTAGGGTTTTCTTCTGGAATTATTCTTTGTCAAGGTTAAGGTGTTCGAGGGTGGCTTCGGCCTATGGTTGGGTGACAATATTGATATATTGTCTATGGTTAAATGAGCACACCTATTATTTTCTAACACTATGCATACCCTTTTATAAATTTTCTGTAGTAGCATGTATGTCCCAATGTTTCTCTCAACTGGCGCACTGATTTTGGTGGTGGTAAATTAAAAATTATTGCAATCTTAGTAGGATTCACCAATAACCCTTGTTTATAGACTATATGTCCCAACAGTATTCCAAAAGGTGTCCCAAAAATGCACTTCTTGATATTCAATAATATCTTACACTGCCTGCATCTTTCCAACATCATCCTTAACACTTCCACGTGATCTTTTAGTAGGTTGCATATAGTCCAATCATCCAGATATACTTCTAAAAATGGATGTATGAACTCCTTAAAAGCAGCTATTACTACCCTTGAAAATATAGTTGGTGCATTCTTCGGCCCAAAAGGAATGACTGTGTACTGGTAGGATCTCCATTCTGTGGAAAAAGTAGTCTTGTACCTATCTTCTAGGGATATATTGATCTTATGGTAGCCTGAGAATCCATTTGTAAATGAGTAGGCCTCCTGGCCTCCCACATTCTCTAATACCTCATTTGTGAAAGGGGTGGGAAAAGGGTCATGTAGGTAAGCAGCATTCAGTTTACTCAGGTCTACACAAATCTTTATCCCCCCTTGTTTATTTTCTTCCACTACCATAGGGGTTATCCATTCAGATTCCTCCACTGGTTCTATGATGCCAACTTCTAACATTCTATCAACTTCTTCTTTCACTTTCTTCTTATATATTGGGTTTAGTTTATAAGGTCTTTTTCTAACAGATCTAGCCTCAAGTTTGAGAGGTATCTTCATTTCTCCTATCTCTCTTGATATGCCTTTCATCTCTATAAATGTTGTTGGGAATAGGTCATTGTACTCGCACAGTAACTCTATTATTCGTTCCATTGTTTTTTCATCCCAATAGTCTCCAATGTTGGCCATTGTGGGCTTCTCATTTGTCTCAATGTTGACTTTATTCACCATGATCGACGTGGCAAACACTTCTAATTCTAGAGATGGACCTTCCACCTCTCTTTCACCTTCAACTTTTTCAATATGAATGTTGCATGAGTCATCTTCATCTGGTGCTTCTTCTTCCACATGATAGCATGACAATAGTTCC
Source organism: Picea sitchensis (assembly GCA_010110895.2). Taxonomy (NCBI): domain Eukaryota; kingdom Viridiplantae; phylum Streptophyta; class Pinopsida; order Pinales; family Pinaceae; genus Picea; species Picea sitchensis. Next base: position 47,691 of record SNQJ01S0000461.1, read on the forward strand.
TTAACTGTCTATATGTTATGTTGTTGATAATCTGTCATAATTTCAACCTATGGTTCATCAATAAATATCACCCCTCTTATCTGTTGGAGTGTTGAATCCATGTTGGGGTTCTCATGTTCAAATGAGAAAGTGACTATAAAATTATGTTATAAAGTTGTCCATTCTGCAGTGCCTTTGCATAGTTCCTGGTCTACATACCAGTTTGTTGGAATTCCTTCCAATGTGTGGATGAAGTGATGAGGGCATTCCTCTGGTGGTATCATCCTCCATACTATTCTGCATTTATCCAAATGTTATGTTGGTGTCTCATGTCCATCATATCTCTGCATCTTAGTGCTCCCCTGCTCTACATCGAATCTAATGCGCAGTAGTCGCTTACATTGGTACCATTCCTTAACTGTTTCTTTGCGTGCACCCCACCATCTTCCAGGTATTTCCTTGAGTGCAATGTATATGGATAAGAGCCTTTGATTCTCTAACACTTCATCCTTTTATCTTGTTAGGAATTCTTCTAATTCATTCACCCCATGAAAACTAGGAGGTTCTCTTATCACTATACCTACCCATCTCACNTATGGATAAGAGCCTTTGATTCTCTAACACTTCATCCTTTTATCTTGTTAGGAATTCTTCTAATTCATTCACCCCATGAAAACTAGGAGGTTCTCTTATCACTATACCTACCCATCTCACAGTGCGGTCTATTCTTGCGCACCTTCTTATGGATACTTCATGTAATCTTTGTTGCCAATTCTCCAACCCTGTATCTGAATCAGAAGCACATGATGTGATGCTCCTCCAGTTGAGTACCCCATCTGCAGTTGGGTTGACATAATCTTATTCACACGTGATGGTTCTATATAACTGGTTGATTTCCTCCAGATATAAGAAAGTGGGTTCTACAAACCTTTCTCCTTCTGATGGATCTAATGGCGCAATGACTTTGTATTCTCCTAATTCGAATGTCATCATCCTTGTCTTCAAGTTTATTATGTCCTGGTTATCAAATGCCCAATCCATCCCAAGAAATGTGGATAAGGTGTTGTGTCATCCATTATTTCTATCACTTCAAAGTCTACCTTAGTGCACACTCCATCGAGATCTATTGTCACACCCTTAAGTCTTCCAATTGGTAGAACTTTGTGTTGGTTTGCTAGATTCAATTGGATAGGTGAATAGCCTAGTGTGGGCTCTCCCATACACTGCCATGTCTTCTTGGATAACATATTTACCTTAGAGCCTAAGTCCAATATGATATCCCCCATATTGAAATCTCCAATGTTAGCATTCAGTCTGAATTCATTTCTTGTCCTCCTTCTTGTATGGAGGTGATTGACTATTTTATGTTCTAACTTCCCCTATACCTCTGTGTTACATTTTTCTAACATATTTTGCAAAATTTTAACAAATGATTTGTCATTCAGTAGTTTAACACAAGATTGCATAAAATTCCTTATGGTACTTACTTGCGCTATAGGCGGTACTTCGTTGGTGTGGTCCATTGATAAGGGCATCTGGTACATTGGCACGTTCTGAGTATGTTGTGTGGTTTATGTATATGCAACATCTTGGTTGAGGAACTCCTGTCTTGCCTCCTTGAATATTTATTTTTCCTTCCCCGCATCGAACTATTTTTGTGGTTCAGTATTCCTCTTCACCCATTGGTTTTGTATTGACTCATGTCTTACTGTGTCAGTTCCTATCTTGGCACCTCCTCGTGTGATATTTCTTCCATCATCCCTCGCCTCTGCAGAAATCCACTGAACATTTTGATTGCTCTGATTCTATTTTTCTTGAATTTTCCCCAAAAGTATTGGGCATTCCTCTGTATCATGGTCTATTGCATGACAATACATACATGTCACAGGTGGAAGTGGACATTCCCTTGCATAATGTCTTGGTTGTTGGAATTTGTGGCACACTATTGGACCTCTGCCTTTTCCAAATCCTCCTCTACCTCGTCCCCCGCCTTTGTATCCACCTCGATCTGCTCGTGGTGCATTGTACTACGACACCTGGTTATACTGTGTGAGGTTATATTGAGGCTATGTGTTATTGTATTGTGGTTGCACAGTGTTATAATGTTGTTGCGCAGTGTTGTATGGAGGTGGACCTGGTTAAACTGAGGTCCATACTGTCTGTCATCTTTTTTGCCTACACCCTATAGGTTTTTGACGTTCTCTCCCACATCAAGTCCATTGTCCTACACTCTTTGTCATCATGACCCACTGATTTGCAAAAGTTGCAATATGAACTCTTGGGTATTTTCTGATACTTCTGCATCATTGGACAATGATATGGATCATTTCCATGTGTTTTATAGATCTCACACCATGGTCCTCTTGTTGGAAAAGGGTTTGGTAGCCCTGTTGCCATGTACTGCGTGAAAGTTGGGCACTCATTCTTATGGTGTCCTTTTGTCCTGCATGTGGTACACTAAAAAAACTTCTCTTTTCTCTTTGCCCCTATTCTGGTTTAGTTGAAATGTGAGGTTCTTCATATCCTCCTTCAACTCCTCTATCGTTGGATCTGTGTTCTGCTACTGGTTCTCTTTTAGTTGTAGGGTTTCCTGCAGATCATTTTCCTGAGTTTGAAACGTTTGTTTCTTCAAAGGGTATTTTAGGTGTGGTAATAGTGAGTTCACAAACAAATGTCTATGTTGCATATCAGTCATGACATACTTCAGCTTACCTTTAAGACGTTTAAACCTTTGATCAATCTTCTAAACAGACTCACCTGGTTTCTGTCTGATCTCAATCATCTCATTCATGCACTGATCTTTTGAACTAGGCTTTTGAAATTCATTTATCAGTAGCTTCTTGACATATGCAATTGTCCTTGTTGTTCCTGGTAGACTATTTATAGCGAAGTTCATGTACCAATCTAGTACGCGGTATCTTAGCGTGATAGCTAACTACACAAGTTTTGTATCCTCATCTATGATCTACTTTGCTTCCCAAATATTCGCACAAATAAACAAGTGTTTTTCAGGATCCTCTTATGCCACTCCCTTGAATTCGGGTAACCTGATGGTGGGATCATGTCCTGCCATTTTGACCGGTGATGAACTATGACCTCCGCACGGTGTAGATACTTGACTATTACTTCCTGAATTGGCTCCTCCAGTTGTTTCTCCTTGATTGGGTGCACTTCCTGTTGTCTTTATTCCACTAAAATTTAGTCGTTTAAATGGTGGTTTTCTTTCTGGTGTATTAGTCACACATGGGGTTATGGGTTCCACATTGACACTGACATGGATAGGATTTCTTCCCTTTGTTCCTGCCCTTGGACCTCTTGTCTTCCTTTCATATGTTGCGTGCAGGATTTCTTCAATCTTCTCCACATCCTGGAGATCCTCTACCTCTTCTTCATCACTTTCCAATCCCTCTCTATCTAATATGGCTCTCTTCTTATTATTCATCTTATATTGGTAGGGTACTCCATTGCGTGTATTTCCAGTGGTTGTCATTATCTGCTTTATCTGGTCTTCCTCCATCATGATTGGGTCCATGGCCTCCTTCTTTCCCTTATCCATCTCTTCCTCCATTTCTCCAGCTCTTGTCAGTGCTTTCCCTCATTCTCCCATGCACGCAGGGAATTTTAGTTGTATTCTTCCATAGTCATCACACCTTTGTTATATAGTAAGATCTTGATGGAAATATACAACGATCTGATATACCTACCTATGGGTCCCTTCAAGAACTCTTGCTTTGCTGCGTTGTAAGACTTCGCAGTATCTACTACAAATTATGTGATAAATCCTACAACAATATTGTATATCCATAAATCTATCCCGCGCGTGAATTTGTTGTTAACTTGTTGTAACTACACGATCTCCACAGGATTCCACTCGAGTTGTCTGATTTGGTTCGTAGGGTGGTTTTCTTTCAACCTTAATAGCCATTCATGCAACACATGTGGGAAATCACAAAAAAAGACCTCATGCAAGTCGATAAACACGTACTTGTCCAGATATTTGCACAGTGTTAATTTAGGGTTTATGTTATCCTTCTGTGCAAACTCAAGCTCCTTTGTTTTCAGCCAACTTTCAATCTCCGCCTTCGTTGGATTCCATGGTCTACACATTCCTTTTTATACCTTCATTTTGTTCGCTATTCTTTTACGGATCCCACTCATTCAATCCCAAGCAATTCCAACTGGCAACGGAACCATTTGTTGGTTGTTACTCCTTCTCTAACCACTTCTTGGGCTGACCCAGGTTCAGATCTGAACAGCTTCCAACAAATCCCTCTAAAACTATTGGCCCTCCTAGTAAACGAAAAGGCAACATAGCACACAAGGTGTACTACGCAGTCTCACTCGAGATAGTTCTATGGGTGACTGCAATGCTCAGATGCTTGCAGTCTAGAACAGAGTGGGGATCTAGGATTGCATTTCATCCTCTTAGGCCTTGATCTAATTGTTCTTTCTATTCTTCTTACTATTCATTCACCTGTTAAGTCTATGCATGCATTCTAACATATCTAACATATAACATATCTCACAAAATTATCCATTCATCCATTCATAGTCTAACTACTTACAGAAGGTAAACATGCAATCAATCACAACATATAACACATGTGTTACCGTGGTTCACCCACTCGTGGGCTACGTCCACAAAGATCTGGCTCTTAGGCTCTTTTATTTAGGTTCTGTAATATATGGTGCAGCGCGCACTACAATTTCTAATCATACAATCACAAAACAGGGTCCACAACCCCTGTGAGGCTGACTAGATCGCACCAGGCTCCTTAGTTTGCGATCTAACCCTATGGATCTATAGCTACTTGACTCTCCTTCAGCTCAACAGTTTACAAAAATGGTATCAGATCTTACAATAGTTTCATTCACCGAACCTTACAAAACTTTGAAACCCCATCCAAGAACCATTATGGTCAAGTGGCTTGTGATTCTTGGCAATACATGTTGTTGTCCCATGTTCAATAGATAATCTCTAAGTTTGGTAGGCAAGGGATTCCCTAGAAAAAAAGTGGGAATAAATTGAAAGAAATTTAACTTGCACTCTTACCATGTTTGGCATGAGGAGTTACTACATCTTGTAACAATGGGCATTGACAGCTATCATGCAATCAAAGGTTTTGCAAGAAACTACAAGCAAACCCAGTGGGCTTTATACACCAATAATGATATGTTATTTTTATGTGGCAGGTTACATCATTTTTAAACATTTATAGTATAGCAATGTATGTATAGATTTTTTATAAAATAGAAAGAAAATAATAATATTTACACATAGTATTCAGAAATTTATCTTAGAAATCTTTATGGGGAAAACCAGCGAATGCTTAGAGCCACACCTCTAAGTCTCGTTATATTAACTTCACTAATACAATACAATATATAGGATGTAAGGACATCCAAAATCCCTAATCCATTAACTTAATTAAATTACAATCTTAATTCATGCAAAGAATATAACACATATCCAACATCATCCCCTTAATTCAAATAATTTCAACTTGAGTATTTATGTATTATGATTTGTGGAATGTTTATTGAGATTGTTATTTGTGTTATGTTTGATAATATCATTTAAATTGTCCTTGTTTAAATGCTGGTCACCAATTTAATGGACCGATCTTTTCCCAAAAACACAATCTTGATAAGGATGAGAATAACTTGTGGGTCATCAATTCGAGGAAAATCAGGAAAAAAAGGGCAAAAATGTCATGGATGCAAGGAAACCTGTGCATGCTCTCAAGGAGCTTGGGAGAAAATTTAATAAATATTACAGGTTTGAAATTAGTGTATATCTATGGCATCAGATACAAACTGAAAGCACTGTATCATAACTTAGATAATAATCTTACCTCTGTAGGAATCAGCGCTCATCCGCAATAGTTACAGATAAAAGTGTGGATAATTTTCTGAGATGGAGGAGCATGCAATCGAACCGCCTCCAGGTCCACAATTTATAATATCGTCATTTGCCCGTAGAAACCCTAAAATATATCACCGAGCTGTTGAATCATACCAGCATTCTTCACTTCTACAATCTCGATATCACATGGTAACTAGATACAAAGTTAGAACCAAAAGAATTTCAAATTCGAGGCTATTTTCTGGCAAAACGTCAACGAGAGGAAAGGAATCTTTGAAAATGAGAGTGATTATCAGCTCTGAAGTGCTTGCAAAAGTTAGAAACAAACTTTAGAAAGGAAGCTTGAAGGAGAAAAAGAATTTAACAATACAAGATGAATCTTGAAAATGAGACTGATTATCAGCTCTGAAGTGCTTGCAAAAGTTAGAAACAAATTCTAGAAAGCAATCTTGAAGGAGAAAAAGAATTTAACAATACAAGAGGAAGCTTTGAAAATGAGAGTGATTATCAGCTCTGAAGTGCTTGCAAAAGTTAGAAACAAATTTTAGAAAGCAAGCTTGAAGGAGAAAAAGAATTTAACAATACAAGAGAATGGTTATCAACATAAAAAGGATTGAAGAAGATTTTCAAAAAGTGAATTATACCTTTATATAGATGAATGCTTCCTGGTCTCCGCCTTTCCACTCAGACGACTCGTTCAAACGAAGATATATGCTTTAGAAACACAGGATAAAGTAAAGGGAGAATGGATTTTCTTCGAATGTCTGGGAATGACAGAAATTTCTACTTGGAATATCTGCTTCAGAGTCACATAAGAGAGGAAAGGGCGAATATATCTACTTCGAATCTCTGGTTCAGAATCATATAGAAAATTACTTTTGGAATATCTGCTTCAGAATCACGTAAGAGAGCAAAGGGAGAAAATATCTGCTTCAAATCTCCGAGTTTTGAGGTCTGAAGAGGTAAAAATAAATCTACTTTAGAGTCTCATATAGCGGAAAGAGCCAAGAGTAATTGGAGTATATTCTTATGGACAACTTTAAATCTTCTACATTTTGGATTTTTTTGTTATTATTATTGAAATCCTGTTATATAATTGTTGGTGAAATTATAATTTTCGTTACTAAATGTATTTTTGAACATATAAATAAATTCAACATCTTGAAAAATCTTTAATGTACTTGGATTATGCAATCTCAACAATTGTTCTACAAGTGTCTATTACATATGGAAAAGTGTTCTTGATTTTTTGTCAGATCAAAAAAAGCATATTGAAAGAAGAAAATAACCCTCTCATGGTGAGATATTGGAGACAACTTCTACAAGACTCCACATGTTTTATTGTCTTTCCATTGAATATTACAATATTTTCTCTACCCCCTCTCCCCAACCAAAGAGTTGTTTTCAATTTGGATTCTTATTTCAATGAATGCTTAGTATACATTCTTTAGGCGATAAAATTGATAACATAGATTTATTGTTCACTCATTGATTTGTCTATCACGTCTCTACAACTATCTAGAAAAGGTATTTTCATATACTCACACAAAAAAGCCATAAGCAATGATGAAAATGTTTTTTAGCATGGTAGTAAGAGACCTCCTTCTAGAAAGGAGTTTTGTCCTATGGAATATGCCATGTCATGATCTAATGCTTAGAATTTCTTATCATGATGGCTTTCCCTCCTATAATGTTACTAAGCAATCTTATACCTTGGTAAGCCACAAGTGTCTCCACTTCATTATTGGTGGCATGACCAATCCCCCAATAGAAAGTTAGCTTCAGATGTCCTATAGGATCAGCAATAATTTATCCCAGTCCTCTCACTCCCAATTTTCCTTTCAAAGCCTCATCAAAGAACAAAAGGTGTCTACATTGCATACCTTTCCACTACTTGAAGTCCTAAATTTTCATATTGAGTTACCAACAAGGGAGAGAACATGGGTCGTGGATCCATATCCTACTTATTTCCGAAGGGCCAATGAGAAGTGATAGGACCCATGATTTCTCATGAGGGGCGTACTGGGTGAGATCATCTAACCCTAAACCATTAACCTTGATAACTTCTTCCCATAGTAATTTGGTTGATATTGGAATTCATTAGAGATTGGGAAGTTCTTTGTTCAAGATGTACATATTTTGGGCCAACCATATCTTCCATGAAAGGAACTTCAAGATCACAATCCAAAGTCTATCAGAAAGAGATTTGTTTTTGAGGTTGTTGGGGTCCTCAACCAATATATCATGAGCTCGTTTCAATATTTTGGATTCACAAAGTCCACTTAGAGTTCCACTAGATCCAGGTTCTAAATATAGTGGGCGGCACGACAATCAAGAAACAAATGAATAAAGAATTCATTGCTTTCTTTACACATATCTTAGAGATGTTTTACTATAAGTATGTTAATCTCGTAAGTCCTACCCCTCATTAATTATCATTTCATTAATTATAGTCATGTAGGATTGTCATTTCTTTCTAGCCCTCTTAATATCATATTTACACATTAAGAAGACTTGTTTGAATGATCATCCTATATTCTACATTTATTGTTCGATAAACAAGGTATTTTCACATAGGTCAAACACCTTAAGCAACTACTCACACAAGCAAATTAAAGATCAACATGCTATTGGATTACATGGTTAAAACCCTCAAAGAGTGAAATATTCCACTACCCTGGCCAACGTGGCCACTTGAGGCAATATATTAATACAAAAGGAAAAAAATTACATTCGAGTTTCTTACAATTGATCATCAACAAATGATTATCCATGCTTTTTAAATAGAGATCATGGACCAATTAGGTGTTAATCCATGGATCAATATAGTTGTTAGTATCAAAGAGAATATGAATCCTTGAATCACTTTATGTCTAGAACATATCGTGAGAGTCAGATTATACAACTACAAATGCATACTAAGGAAACACACTTCACCTAAAGACACATTAGATCAAGTTGATGTTTTTTTTTTAACAAGAACAATTAGATTTGCATTAAAAATAGGTTGCAACATAGTTGAGTCAGCAAGATAGAACATGAGTTTCAAGAGAGATAGAAAACATATTTTTGTGGAGAGAGAGTTCCATCTCTTTCCAACCAAGTGGCTCTATTTTTTTTGGAGATTAACATCAGTTCAGACATATTTTGGACAAACATTAGTTCAGTATTTGGGTTTCATTTTAGACACAGTGGGGGTTCTCCCATATCCATCTTGGGTACATGTTTTGGCACAATGGACAGCGCCCTATAATGTGCATGACCTCAAGTGTTTCATGGGTGGTATCAATTTCTACCAGAAATTTGTCTCCCATTTTTCTCAGTTGGCCCATCCTCTACACCAACTCTCCAATCACGCCAAATTTATTTAGAATGCATAGGTTGCATGCCACTTTCCCAAGCTCAAGACAACATTATTTTCTTCCCCTATTATTTGTTTGTCGGATATGACTTATCCTTTTGAGATTGAGATGGATGCTTCTTATTTCTCCATTGGAGTTGTTCTTAAACAGGGAGGTCACTCGGTGGCCTACCATTTAGAAACTCTTGTAGAGGCCAAAGTTAATTACAGCACCTATGACAAGGATTTTTGTAGTTTGGTACAAGCATTGAAGTAGTGGCGTCATTATATTCTCGGTAAAGAAACAATTCTTCACACAGATCCTTACCCCCTGATATTCATCAACTCGCAGAGCAAGATTCAATAGCAACTCCATTTGAAGTGGGCCACCTATATTCAACATTTCCATCTAGTAATCAAATACAAGAAGGGTACCATTAACAAGATGGTTGACTTGTTAAGTTGCCCACATGCTCAGGTCTTGCACATTTTAGCAGTGCATTGTGTAGCATATGATGCCTGGAAAGACATGTACGCAACAAATCCATGTTTTGGGTTTCATCCCCTTGCACCCTTAGATATGCCCCTCACCCTCAACCCTTCGAGGTTTGCATGCCAACAACAAGAACAACACTCAGCGCAGCATTTTATACACCATATCGCGTTGTGTTGTACTTAGGTAACAACTGCCTTACAAGCAGCCCAAGAACGTGCAAAACATAGGCATGAAAAGCATCACACGCAATTGTTCTTTTAGTCGAGAGATCGGGTGTGGCTATTGTTGGACAGACACCACTTCAAAGGCCAACACCATAAGTTGCACCCACTGTGTTATGGTCCATACAATGTTCTGGAGTGTATTAGCGAGAATGCATATCGCATGGACTTGCCTTTACAACTCGGCATCCATGATGTGCTCAATTTCAACAATCTCAAGTTGTTTGAACCACCTTTTCTTGAGGAAACCATCACAATCCATCATTCGGTGGATAGTATTCCATATTTTCAACCTCCTCTCTTTTTCAATACCATTCTCGACTTTAAGACCCGGACCACTCACTAGCAGAAATATGTTTCCTATCTTGTGGGTCGAAATGGAAAGCCACCAGCTCAGGCCAAATGGATGTCGGCAGATACATTACAGCGCCATTTCCCTCATTTGTTGGCGGAAGTAGGGATGCTTCTGTATCTAAACAAGGAGTTGGAATTGGGCCACCGGGAAGTGCGCACCACATCCTTGGCCATTCATGATGAGGGGGTGCTCCATAATTAATGTTGTAGCTCGCTTCATCTAATTCTATTGTAGTCTTTTAGTTAACTTTAGCAACTTCTATTGTAAATATCTAATAACGAGGAGGAAAATTTTCCCTTTTTATAAAATGTGCCCCTCTCTCACTCAATAAGACGGATGGTTGTTATTATGATCTAATCATTTTCTCTCTTTATCGCACATATTATGTTTTTTCTCTATTCTTTTTTATGCACCTTGAGTTTTTGTTGTGCAAGTTTCAAATCTGCATGTATATCATACTAAGTACTACTTAAGAGACAGAGTGTGTGCCATGCGAGGAGTGTGCTAGATGGTGGTTGAAATCGAATGTGGGCATTGGAAATTTGTCAAGTGTCTGAATGATGATGAAAGTGTGAGGTTCTTGATGGGAAAGGGCATATCATAAATAAATAAAAATTCCAAATGTATATTCCTAAGGTATGTTTTGAAGAGTGAATACCATGTTTTGTATGAGTTTCCCTCGCACTAGGTTCTTGGCATCTTTGGCAAGAGAATCGTCCCTATTGTTCTGATGATGAAAGATATGGAAATTGTTAAGTCCTAAATAGTGGCACATTACCCATTAATTGGGGCATATTACATTTGTATTTTTATTTTATTTATGTCGGCTTGGGTCCATTAGTTGTAATTGTACCTCCTAGTCTCCTATATATACCAAGGAGACCTTTTCATTTGGAATCATCTTGTATTTGTAAATTTATGTAGTGTATAAGGAGGTTGTCCCCTCGAAGAGCCTTATTATCTGAAATTATCTCTTTTTCAAGGCGTTGAGTAATTATTCTGAGGTTTTTTATTCTATTTTGATATTTGGTTCTTAACATTTGGTATCAGAGCTCAAGGTCTTGGGGTTTCGTTGTTGCATATGAGACACCTTGGATTTGTTGCTATAACTTTTTTTCTATAATGTTTCAGAAGGAACCCCTTAAAGGATATTTAATATATGGATCACAGTATGTGGGGTTCAAATTTCAGCTCCTAAGACCTTATAATTTCATAGATATATCATGTTTAAGATAGGGTTATGGAATCATCTTGAATTTAGACATCACGAAATTTTCACTATAAAATGTTTTATGTGATGTTTCAGACCTTGAAACCCGGAGGCTATTCACATAAATTATCAAGGTAACTGTGATAAAAATTTCATCTTCTGGGTCATCTGAATTTTGTAGATGCACCCTGTGTAAGATAGGGTAGTTGAATAGTCATATTATCTAGTCTCAAAAAAGTGCTTCGGGTAAAACAATGATATATTCTTCAGTGTGTATCCAAATTAAGTGAGACTAGTTGGATTAGATAGTGGACACTCTGTAGTATTTCTAGTGCAAGTTTCAAAATCAAATATCAGATATTGTGATCTTGGCACGCTTTACACGTACACTCTTCTGGAAGGACCAAAAATAAGCAAGGTCTGGGGAAGTTACCATAACTTCCACTTGGCACTCCAATTTTGATCAAACCTATGGCATTACAGAGAAGACGTATTAGGGAACTACATAACAGAATTTTCAGACCCAGAAGAGCTAAAATTTTGGAGATACGGCAGAAGAAAGATCGTCTAGCAGAACCACCTCGAAATCAAGGTTTAAAGTGATACTTGGCCAACATGCCACCAAAAAAGAGAACTTCTACACTAAATAAGCCTTCAGATAGTCCTACTTGGACTCTTGATGAAGGTGAAGAAATGAATAGGGACATAAATGATTTAAAAAATAATGCAGTAACAAAACATGAACTACAAGGGATGATGGATTCAACTTAAGCTAAGTTGGAGGCAATAATGGACACTAAGATGGATGGTTTAAAAATGGAGATCATGGAAGGATTGAAAAATTTACTAATAGAGAGGCCACCTAAAAGTAGAAATGTATCCCATGAAATTCATGATCAAGACACAAGGAATATGAACAAAGACTAGAGAAACTCCAACTTTGGGTTGAAGACCAACCACTTTCCTAAGATCGATATGAGGAATTTTGATGGCAAGGATCCAATCACATGGATACTTTATATGGAGCAGTGCTTTGATCCACATGATGTGCCACACACACAAAATGTATGAATTACTTCTTTATATTTAGAACCCAATAAATATGTCTGATATCAATGGCTTTGTTCTCGCAAATCACTTGTCACTTAAACAATTTTCACGGAAGAAATGATAGCACACTATGAGGATACAAGGATGAATACCTTCTTTAGCCAATTGATAAATCTCAAACAAAAGGGTTCAGTTGTGGAGAACATTGAGAACTTCCAAAGATTGAATATAAAGGTAACAGATATTCCACATGAGCACATGATTGATGTATTCATAGGAACTTTAAAGGATAAAATTCAACATGAGGTTCGCTTTTGGGAACCCAAATCATTGGAGAATGTGTTCAAGGTGGCGAGAAATGTTGAAAGTAAAAATATGGCTATGGCTACTAGATGGACCACTCCTAACATATACTCCTAACATCTATCAAGCGAATAATTTCTTCTTCTAAAACACCTCAACCTTCAAGGTTGACACCTCAACAATTGGAGGAAAGAAAAGAAAAAGGTTTATGCTTTAATTGTGACAGCAAGTACAATAAGGGGCATAAGTGTGGTGAGAAGAAATTATTATACATAGATTGTGAAGAGGAAGAAGAACAAGAACCATCTCAAGATGAAAACGTAGAAGAGATTTCTTCTGAAGAGTTGACTCCCACGATATCATGCAATGCATTGGATGGAATTATCACTCCTCAAACCCTCAAGATCGAAGGATATATCAAAAATAAAAAGGTAATAGTCCTAATTGATTCTAGTAGTACTCATAATTTCATTCAATATAAATTAGCCAAAGCTCTCAATTGCTTTGTATATCTAGTGATAGAGTTTCAAGTAATGATTGAAAATGGAGGAACTATTAATTTCTCAGGAAAATGCCATAAGATCAATCTTACAATGGGGGAATATGTAATTAATATTCCAATGATTATTATACCCATGGGTGGTGTCGATGTCATACTAGGAGTCCAATGGTTACAATCATTGGGAACAGTGGATTTTAATTTTCAAGAAGTTTTCATGAAATTTTCATTGGAAGGAAAGGAAATTGAGTTAAGGGGTATCACAGGGAAACCCAATAAGGTGATAAGCTCTAATGGCATGACAAAATTATTGAAAAAGGGGCATCAGGGTGTAATTGTACAACTATGCTCACTAGATGTTCAAACATCTAAATCATCTATTTCCCTAGATCTCTAAGGTATCATTGATAATCATTCCAAAGTATTTGAAGATATTCCCAGAGGTCTTCCACCCACTCGAAATCATGATCATGTTATTCACATAATTCATGGGAGTGTTTGTTACACATCAAAATTACTCATTAGGATGATGGCCTAGTGTCGTCATTACCAATGTTGCAAGTGTCGCAAAATCATATTGTCATCTTGCCTATGTCATGTCTCGGATGACATTATCAAGAACACTCAAAAGACACCTCAAAAGACTGGTTTTGAAGAGGAGAAATCATTTGACAGTAGAGGGTACAAGTCTTTTGCCATAGAAACAACCACTAAAAAATCAATTTTGGAAGGCAAACCTCCCCTATACACTGTCAGGGAGTGTCAATGTTCTGTGACCTCTTTTGGGAGAGCGTTACAATGATTTGTGCCCCATTCTGAGGGAGAGTTGGCCTTTTTTGAGCGAATTTTTGGATTGTTGAGAGAAATCGGGGAAGAATCCCTTCATATCTGGAGTTGGTTGGATTCAGATCTAAGGTCAAGGCTCGATCTTAGGGAATATCCACAACTAAAGGAGAAGAATCCTCAACTTATCCCAAGAATCTGTTAAGTGGTTAGGCCTCTCCAAGCCTATATAAGGAGGCCTCTTCATGGTGAAAGGGAGAGACATTGAAAGTACCAAACTTATGATCTCATAAGGGAGATTTATCACTGAATCATCATCATTTTGTGTGGATTACTTGAGAAAAGGGTTGGGCAAGGAGATCTAGAGGAGGTTGTTGCACCTTCATCAAAGGACTGTAAGCATTCTTTGTTGTTCTCATCAATATACATATGTGCTTGGCCTGTTTCTTTCAAGGTTATGTTTGTTCTACATGAACTTGTCTCTATTTGCTAGATCTGTTTTCAAGCTAATATTAGTAGAATATGAAGTTTGTTTTGTCTTTGTTTGTTTGCAGGACTTATCGAGGATCTTGGAAATCAAAGCTCAGCTCGGACTGTGCGAGGAAGAACATCATTTAAAAGGTACTCCTTTCTTCCTCTTCTCTATACTTTAATTTAACCATATTTAAAAGGAATTCAGTGACCAACGTTAGCACCCTTTCTGTCTTGGTCTTAGGAGTCTAGAGCCCAAGAGGGAATCCACTTTTCCGCAGGGGGATTCTCTTGTAACAGAAATTGGCGACTCCAATGGGGATCGAACTTTGATTTTTGATTTATTTCCTAGATCTTGTTTTAGCCTTTGCTCATATTTGACCTTTTTCATACTGTGTCTCTGATTCTTATATATGTGTTGATTGGCTCTGTACCTCATCTCATACACTTTGAATTTCTGAGTTTGCTTGAATTTTTGGATTTCTGGGCATTTTTTTGAATTTTTAGTGGCCAGCGCCCCCCTACCTCTTCTACCAGAGCATTGGCACTCCCTGCCAAGCTTACACAGAGCGTTGCCCCTTTTCTGTTAAAATATTGTAGGAGATTAATCTCTGAATTCATTTTCTTGTTGTTTGCACTTACTCAGAGTCCTTACAACCTCAATACATCTTTGTCTTGGCCTTCAACACTTTGCTTTATGAGAATTGATCACCTTTTGTTTGGAATTTTGATATTGTTTCCTTACCTTGAAGTCACTCTTTGTCTTTGACAATTTAGAGTCAACTTACTATTTTCCTCTCATTTATCTGACTGAGTGAAAGATTTTGTGAGGAAATTCAAAGGTCTATGCACCTTTCCATTTGATCTTTGAAGTCATCTTGTCCAAGCCTTTTTCCTTATTTTTGAGTTTTTGGTTTTCTTTTGCAAGTTTGGTTATCTTTGTCTTTCCTGTTAATCATGAAGAGAGTGTGTTTTTGTTTGTGTGAAGTTTGCTTCTGATTGTCTAAATTTTATTGATCTTAAAGTATGAACCACATAGGAAGCTTTACATTAGATCTATTATCATTCGCACATAAAGCAAAAGGATACATTTTTATGATTGTTTTTGGATATCAAAACAAAATTCTATGAAATTTTTAGCATCATACTAGATTTGATTGAGAAACAATTGATTGAGGACGTTGCATCTTAGTGTTTGACAGTGAAAAGAATATTTTTCTCCTTCCCTTAAATAGGCATTCATTGAAAGAAAATATTTTTTATCATTTCTTATATTGGGGGTTCTTCTTCAGGTTCGACTGTTTTCATTTGGTCTCGGTGCTTCGTGAATTCTGAATCCATTTGGGGTCCTCTGGATTTCTACCAGTCCACTTGTCCTCGGTTCTCTTGAAGGATTTCGGACTTGTTATCCTGCCCATACGTTCAGACTGGACTGTCGACTGTACCTGCCCAAGGGCTGACTGTGAGTTGGTGTCCTTAGTAGCCATAATATTTAGGTTCTTACACAAGGTTACGGTGAAGGGAAATCTCACTATGCCTGGAACAAACATTGGTCAAACTCACTCGGGCTCGTTGGAGGGTAAATCCACAATTACTGCGTGGAAGCTTGCACCAAGGCATAAGTCTGTTAAGCAGGTCGCCATCATAATTGTTCCACCCGCTCATATCCTAGCCCCTTCTTGACTTGATCACGCGACGTTGGATTTCATCACCAACTAGTACGGTCATCAATAGAAGGTTTTGTTTGCTTGGTTTGATTCCTAGATTTTTAGTGTATGTTGTTTATTTTCGTTATTCGGCCATAGATTTCTTTTTTCGTTCGTTACTTAGCTCAAGAAACATCGGCCTTCATCATTCACATAGGATGCAAGGGTTACCCCTGGAAGATCCTGAGGGTTATCTACCTTTGCTTCCCAACTCTTCAGAAGGCCCTCATGAGGCTCATAACGAATTAGGCTCTGAGGTTGGAAGCACACACTCTCTGGAACATTTATAAATTGTTTATGATTCTTTGGAAGCTTTTCGAATCAACCCAGCTTTGACTATTAGGCGAGAACTGCATGTGATGTGGGTGAACTCGTTTGGAGAGGTTGTTGTTATTGAAGAGACTGAGGTACCTACCAGACCTCATGTGGGATCTAGAGTGGAGGATCCCTTCTTCCAAAGTGAATCATTTAGGACCCCGACTCCTACTGTTGGAACCTATGATTTTGGTTATGTCCCTTTGACAATTCGTGATCTATACGGTAACCTAGGAGCGAGTCAAGATCGACCCATGGCATCACAAGTGCCCAAGACGCCTGTTAGTTATACGGTACCTTTAAATCACTTTAATGGTAAGACCAATAATGTCATCATCGTTGCAGGCCAATTGTTGATTGGTTCTCACTCGAACTCTCGTATCCAGATGGCCCATTCCACTATGGTCCTACATCTTGCTACAATCCCCACCGGAAATGTGACACCATCCCAAGCTCCGATTGGAACACCAATTAGACCGAATTCATCAGTTCCACTTGGGTACAGAGCTTTGAATCCTTCCATTTCCAACACTACCCAGGTTACACCCGTAGGTTCTATCCCTACACCTTTGTTTGGAGGAACTAGTCTTGGTGGCTCTAATCTGGTTGGAGTCTCTGGTCATTCATTTTCTGGTTTCCAGATCCCTCTGGGAACTCAACCTCACACTGGGGGGAATCCTCCATTTGGGATTCAAACTCAAATGGCGACACAATCTCAGCTTAGGGGGCAATCTTAGACTGGAATCCCTAACCTATCATATGGACATAATGTGACACCAAATCCTTGGCACATTCCTTTTCCGGGAAATCCACTATTCCCTGGGGGACAACATCCTCAAGGTAAACAACAACCTTATCCTCCTTATGGACAAAATGCCTATCCACCTTATGGGAAAACCCAGCAACCGACTTATAATCCTCAGAACCCATCAGGTTATCCTCCATATCCACATATTTCTCAACCATCATCAAATCTTGTTTACTCTGGTCAACAACAATTGAATGTAGGAGGACCTACTGGATATAATTATCCACCTAACCCAGCTTACGGTCCTACTGGTGTCCCCATGCCACACTAGTATCATCCTCATGTTAATCAACAAATACCATTTCTCGCGACTCTGGATCTCCCCGACTTGTCTCAGTTAACCAATGATCCTATATTGCATTATCCTTTTTGGTCAGTCATCCCTGCTAAATTACCTTCTGATATTCCAAAATTTGACGGTAAAGTTGGAGAAGACCCAAACAATCATGTGATGACTTTCCATTTATGGTGTTCATCGAACTCCTTAATGGACGATTCTATCTATTCATGTATTTTTCAGCGAACACTTACGGGCTTAGCAGCCAAGTGGTATATCGAACTTCCACGTGGTTCTTTCCAAGATTTTAACTCCCTTTCCATGTCCTTTCTCATGCACTTTCAACTACCCATTCGATACGAGACAGGTACCAAACTCTTGACCTCCCTTTGTCAGACAAACTCAGTGCATATCTCTGATCATATTCATGAATGGAGATGACGACGAAGGTTGATCAAAGCAGTCATTCCTGACCAGTTATTGGCGGAATGGTTTACTAAATCACTGTTACCCCTGATTTCTCATGATGTCCCCATGGGTGGTGTAGTCACCGAGGAAGAGGCCAGTGCGCAATCTCAATAATTATATTTGGTTTATTCCCAATTTGGTACTTTGTACGATTTAATCCTAAATTCTACCTGTGCAAATACCGATCCATCTAAACCAGCATCTACATCACATGCAAATGAAGTTATCAGCTCCGTCAAAACCCAATTTGTTTCCCAGTCGACTGGAACGACAAATCGATCTGCTCCGACATCCACTTCCAGATCAACCACACCCTCCTCTACCTCCCCCCAAACTCAAATATCTGAGGTGAATGTAGTTCAATCTACCCCTTTACAACAATCTGGAGGTAAGAAGAAGACAAAGAACAAACCAAAGAAGAATAATAACAATGAACAACCGAAAGCTCAAAACCCATCGCCTGCTACTGAAAAGAAACCACAGCAGAAGCCGAAATTCCCATGTCTTATTTGTGGTGACGATCACTACACTCGAGACTGTCCACATCGCGATGAAGTGGCCAAACTTTTTAAAGGGAATTCCCAACCTGTCCTTCTTACTCATCCTTTTCCTCAGCAGCAATCTATGGTTGCTCAAACCCCCTCTCCAGGGGGTAATTCCAACCACCATTCTCATGATGAAGCCTCAACAAGTGCCCATATTTATCTATTTAACGGGATTGATTTAACCACCAGCTCTACGACATACGACACATCAATTAACCCTGACAAAGGAAAAGTCACTAACAGTGCTTTACCGGATCCATCACCATCCCCTGTTAGTCCTCCATCTATTAGTCCTCTGTCTAGACCACTTCAGATCGAGAAACTTGTGTTCGACTCTATCTTATGCCCTCCTAAGAGAACTATCTATAAATATACCTTTAATCCTAGTTCATGTGTTGCCCATAACTACAACATTGTTGAAGATTTGGCTCAAGCATCGTATGTTATGTCTGCATTAGAAGTTCTACGGCACTGCCCCAATCAACATAGAACGCTCTTGGCTACTATTGGCGCTTTTGATCCTGAGTCATCCAATAATATCATGTTTAACCTAGATAATTTTACATATCGACTCTCCCACCAACTTGCTTTCCAAATTGATGTTATTGTTCACAATCAACAAATTCACTGTACCATATTGGATGAGGGAGCCTCTACTTGTGTCATGTCTTTATCATGTTGGAAAGGTTTAAAATCACCCACACTTAAAAAATCCCCAACAATGTTATGCGCATTCGATGGGCGAGGTTTTTATCCCCATGGACTCTTGTAGTCCCTGTCCATCCAGTTGGGTGGAAAAACCGTCACCGTTGACGTCGAGGTGGTCGATGCTCCCCTCAATTACAACTTGTTACTTGGAAGAAGTTGGTTATATTCTATGACTATCGTTTCTTCATCGGTGTTTCGATGTGTACAATTTCCTCATATGGGAAAAATTGTCACTATCGATCAGTTAGATTTATGTACACCCGACAGTCGCGCTCCCACTACCAACAATATTCCATTCTTGGAGGATCACAAGATCACATATGAAATTGTTGGTGTAGGATTGTTAAAATATTCCACCCTCATGGGTATCTTCCCTGCACCACTTACTCCTACAATGCATCATATTGCCACAGTCAATATGATTTCGACTATGACTTATCAGTCTTTGGAATCATCTGATCCCTGGATTGTACCTAGTCCTCTAGAGTTCGACGTGATAGGTGACACCATGCTACTTAGTCCATATGAGGCTTCATATGTTTCTAGTCAATCATCCTCTCCCTCTTCGGATGACCAACATCTATTGGCACCCGACACCTACTCGATGTCATCTTGCTTAAATTCCTTGACGTCTGCTTTTGAATACATTTCTCAAATCTTTCCATCTGATGAATCTATCATGGAAATGCTTAGCACTGACGACGTACCTTGGGACAATAACCATCATCGATCCTCTTTTCTTCCACCTCTTGAAGAAATACAAGAATATTTACACTCTATCTTACCCGCGATGTTGTTGAATTTCCACAATCATCCATACTTACACGAGATACTATTTCTGAGGGGCCATACTTACACGAGATACTATTTCTGAGGGGAATTTAGGAAACATTACCTCTACGGTCGTTATTTACTTTTCGATCAAGGAAGGTGTCGTGGAAAATATTAATCTCGGTGTTAATTCTTTGCTCGACGAAGTGGTTTCTTATACTGCTTTATTTAAATAATTTCACGATGTCTTTGCTTGGAGCTATGAGGAAATGCCAGGGATCGATCCTTCGATCATTGTGCATGAGATTAAAACCTACCCAGGTGTAAAACATGTTCGGCAGAAGCTCCGCCTGGTCCATCCTAAGAAGATCGCGGCTATTAAGGCAAAAGTTGAGAAATTATTGAAATCTGGCTTCATCTATCCTATCCCTTTGACGAAATGGGTTTCGAACATTTTTTTGGTTACTAAGAAGTAAGGGACCATTCGTGTCTGCATTGATTATAGGGACCTCAATAAGGCTTGTCCAAAAGACAACTACCCTACGCCCTTCATCGACCAGATCATTGATAATTGCGCAGGTAGCATGATTTTCTCTTTCATGGATGGTTTCTCAGGGTACAACCAGATTGACATTTTACCTACTGATCAGCATAAGACAACCTTCATCTGTTAGTGGGGAACTTTCGCCTATCAGAAACTACTGTTTGGACTCAAAAACGTTGGTGCCACATTCCAGCAGGCCATGTCATATGCTTTCCATGATATCAAACATATTGTGGAAACTTACCTCAACGATTTACCTGCCCATTCATCCAATCGATCAGACCATTTTGGTCATTTACGAGATAATTTTCTTTGATGTCGGTTCTACCGCATTCATTTGATCCCACATAAGTGTATCTTTGTTGTCGAATCAGGTCGACTCCTCGGCTTTTTTGTTTCCAAGGACGGGATTCGGGTGGATCCCTTAAAAATTAAGGCTATCCTTGCTTTACCTCCACCTAATAATATGACACAACTCCAAAGTTTGCAGGGGAAATCAAACTTTCTTCGCCATTTCATTTGTAACTGCGCTGAGATTACCAAAGGATTTATGCGATTTTTGCAAAAAGACACCCCTTTCATCTGGGATGACACTGCTCAACAATATTTTTCTACTCTTAAGCATGCATTGACCAATGCACCTCTGTTGCATCCTCTGAATTATACGCAGGACTATATCCTTTACTTAGCAGCCTCTACTTCCACTATTGCTATGGTGTTAGTTCAAGAGGATCCTATCGGTGAGGAACACGTGATATATTATTTGAGCAAAAGTTTATCTGGTCCTGAGCTCCGATATTCACATGTTGAAAAGTTAGCTATGGCAGCCGTCATCATTGTCCAAATATTCTGTCATTACATTTTGCTACGCACCACCACAATTATCGTGGAATCTAACCCCATGTATCGCATTCTGACACGTCAAGTTCTTGTTGGCAAATATTCTAAATGGATTGTCATCCTTCAAGAGTTCGATCACGAATTTGTTAAGTCCAAAGCTAAAAAATATTTGATGTTTGTGAAGCTTATCTGCGACTTTCCCCATGCTAATGAAGATACTGAGCCCAGAGATTCTCTCCCTGATGAGACTCTATTTCTCATCACCACGTCCGACCCTTGGTATGGAGATATCCTTCTTTATCTCCAGACCCAACGTTTTCAGCCCGATATCTCTCATGAAGAACGTCGTCGTATCCACCATCATTCTCGTCGCTACCTTATCGTCGGTGACACTTTGTATCGCTGTGGTATTTATACTATCCTACGATGATGTTTGATTCATGAATAAGTTGAAAGCATTCTTAATGACTGTCACCTTGGAGCCTGTGGCGGTCATCTTTCTGGGATGGCTACAGCTCGGAAAATCTTACGTGTCGGCTACTTTTGGCCCTCTATTTTCAAAGATTGTATTGAGGCAGTCAAAAAATTCCCACCCTGCCAAGTTTTTCACAAAAAGGCACGCACCCACCCCACTCCGCTGCATCCTATTATTTCCATCAGCCCCTTTTCCAAATGGGGCATTGATTTCATGCAGTGTAAGCCTACCTCAGCCAAGGGGCATGGTTACATCATCGTTGTCGTCGATTACTTCACAAAATGGGTTGAGGCTATTCCTACCTTTATGAATGATGGTCATACTTCAACTCTTTTCTTCTTCAACCACATCATCACTCACTTTAGTGTTCCACAAACCATTTTCACTGATCATGGTTCACACTTTCAAAACCAGATTATGAGTGACTTGCATGTCAAACTAGGTTTTCGCCATGAGAACTCATCCCCGTACTATCCTCAAGCAAATGGACAAGTTGAAGCCATCAACAAGGTCCTTAAAAACAAGATTCAACATATGGTAGGGGAAAACAAGACATCTTGGCATCTACAAATTTTCTCCGCTCTCTGGGCTTATCGTACTTCAGTGAAAATTGCTACTGGATTCACTCCTTTCCAGCTAGTATATGGCATAGAATTTGTTTTACTGATCGAGTGAAAAATTCCCTCGTTGAAACTCAAAGTAGAACTCATGCCTCACACTTCTACCAAAGAAGAACACTTCTTACACCTGACCAGGTTGGATGAAACATGTTGTGATTCCGCTCTCGTTAACGAGACGTATCAAAAGCGAATCAAGAATCAATACGACAAATCCGTCCACCCTCGTGCTTTTGCAGAAGGAGACCTAGTCCTCGTTTATGACCAGGCTCATGATAAATTAGGGACAGGTAAGTTAGAACCTCTATGGAATGGTCCTTACATTGTGAAATGTGTTTTATATAAAGGCGCCTACGAGCTAGTTGAATACAATGGAATCTCCCTGGGTGAGCCCCAAAATGGGCTTTACCTTAAGAAGTACTATGCATAGAACATCTAGCATGCGTGCTTTGTACACTATTGTATTTCAGTTTGGTGTGTCTTTTCTTTTAGTGCTCAATTTTTTGCCTTAGCCACTTATACCGTGTCTTGTGTTTCAATGCGCAGATGACATCTTCATTTCCTATCTTTGTCGGGTTTGCGGATGGCGCTAGTCGACACACCCAAAATGTTGCTTCTACAGCTTGGATTGTTTACCATTCTGATGAGTTGGTGAGTTCAGGAAGTATTTGCTTAGGATAAACAACTAACAACATGGCAGAATATCATGCTATCATCGGACTTTTAACCGAATCTTCCTCCCTAGGTGTTTCTCGTATGATCATTAACCTAGACTCTCAACTCGTGGTCTGTCAATGGAATCTCCCTGGGTGAGCCCCAAAATGGGCTTTACCTTAAGAAGTACTATGCATAGAACATCTAGCATGCGTGCTTTGTACACTATTGTATTTCAGTTTGGTGTGTCTTTTCTTTTAGTGCTCGATTTTTTGCCTTAGCCACTTATACTGCTGTGTCTTGTGTTTCAATGCGCAGATGACATCTTCATTTCCTATCTTTGTCGGGTTTGCAGATGGCGCTAGTCGACACACCCAAAATGTTGCTTCTACAGCTTGGATCGTTTACCATTCTGATGAGTTGGTGAGTTCAGGAAGTATATGCTTAGGATAAACAACTAACAACATGGCAGAATATCATGCTATCATCGGACTTTTAACCGAATCTTCCTCCCTAGGTGTTTCTCGTATGATCATTAACCTAGACTCTCAACTCGTGGTCTGTCAACTTAATCAAATCTACGTTATTCGCAAGACTATCCTACTACGTCTCCACTTACGAGTTCATCGTCTTGAACAAATGTTTGATTTTATCGAATACAGACACATACCAAGAGAACTCAATACCATTTTGGATTCATTATCCAATTACATCATGGATCGGCATCTTGCACATAGACAACATTTCATAAAGGAAATAATAAATCACATGTAAATTAAAACACATCACATTTAAAACATCATTTAGGCACTGTAAAAACTCGGATATATATATATATATATATATATATATATATATATATATACGGCGTGATAGAAAATGTTTGATTACATCAAAAAAGTACATAAAAGGGAAAAATGTTGGCTCCTCGTGCCCATAACATCGTCATAAAGACTATACAAAAAATATCAGTGAGGTCCTAGTCCTCCCGTATCACATTGTGCTCTAAGTAACACACCACAGCATGGGCTACTCATCTCAGTAAAGAGTTAATACTCTCAGGGACTCCCACTATGTGTCTCTGCAAGTGCAAGGGTACGTTCTCCCTCTCAAGAGGAGGGATTCCCGTCATAAGACCACGGAGGTTTGTCTCCACCTCTTGGAGACTCCCTACCGCTAATAGTATCTAAGCATCCCCATGGCACCCCAATGTCGGTATCTCTGTCGGACGTGTTGCTCCCCTGCTTGCATGATGAAACGATACATCCATTGGAAACTCTTCTATGTACCCAAAAAAATAATATAAGTTTTAAAATCAAAAAACACTTGACAAGATCATTTTTGGTTTCTTACCTGACGCGTCCCAGTCCACCCCATCTGGAAGGACCAGTTCCATGCTTCCCCAGAAATCCACTTCGGCGTATGGGAATTCTTCTATCACAATCAACTGGCGTCCCAGCCAAGCGAAGAAGTCACCAATGAACATGAACTCTGTCTTTGATTCTAATATCGGAGACAGGCTTGTCCATCGCTCCATACGTGGTTCTCCCATTGGTTGTACTGCTAATGGAATCTGAGGTTGCATCTGAGGAATGCGTTCTAAGAATAATGAAACCAAGAATGAACCATATTTGAACTGCTTATGTTGCCATGCTCTGCATCTCGTAATCTGGTCCTTCACATTCTGAAGGAACCCTGCACTCCAGTTAAACAGTGTTGGCTCTAGACACTGTAAACCATATGCCACCTGTGATATTGAAACTGAGTGTGAGCTATTACTTCTCACTAAACTCATAATGGCAAACAGAATGGACCGAAGAGGTAGATCCCTGATGTCTTTGATTGCGATTCTACCTCCCACTAGTCTCGCTCCTAGGACACAATGGTTTGCTAGGTACTCATCTACAGGCGTGGGAAGTTCCCTCTGTCTGGATAAAACTACGGGGGGGACTCTTTGGAACCCTTGTTCTTCCAACTCGAACTCCAACTTCCATCTTCCAACTCGATGGTAAGAAGTTACGTTCCAATTTGGAACCCTTGTTCTGCAACGTTCCACAGCCCGATCATATACTCAAGAAGAAGAATCTCTTTCTTCATCTTTTGTGTTTTGAAGAACTTGAGAGATCAAAATTCCTCAAGGTGGACCTTGATCAGGGACTTTGCAAGGTGGCCACATCATCGATCTCATGCTCTCTTTCTACCCACTCGATCATGACTTCTGCCAAAGTTACCTGCAATCATCAACAACCAAAATTCATTAGTCATGCTCTTTCGGCAACTTTTTGAGCAATTGAAAACTTTTAAAAGAATTGTTTGATCTTTTTATAAGGCCAACGCCCCCTTTATATGCACATCAGGGCACCAACGCCCCCTCACAATGGCCACCAGTGCGCTCTAAAAATTAAAACGCTCCCCTTCACATTTTGAGAGAGCGTTGGTCATTTTGGGAATTTTTTCTTGTGGTTTTTGGGCAGCGGCCCCTCCACCACTACATCAGAGAGTTGGCACGCCTTCATAATCTTGCATAGGCACTTACAAAATGGGACATCACTCCCCCACTAATTCTAGAAGAGCGTCGAGCCCTTTGGGGCGCTTGAGACAATCCAGGGCATCAATTTTTGCACCCAATTTTTGCCTAAAAACAAAATTTGAATCATACAAATTAGAGAGAGGAAGAAGAGCACCAACCTGGTCCAAACGACGAGGAAAATAGTTGATCGTAGCTCTGACACCGAGCAATGCAAGATTCACCCTCCAAAGCACAAATTCTCCACCGCTACAAATATTTGCACAAATGAAATGGTAAATGATATTTTTACCCCTTTTTACTATTATAAATTTCATTTTTTCCTAAGATATAGTTATTTTTGGGTTTTGAAAAATATTTTGGAGGCCTTATTAATACCCAGGAATGCAATTTTGACATTATTGGCAGGTTTCGAAGCAGTTGTGTTCGCTTTTGTCTTGTCACATTCACGAGCATAGTCTTAGTTCGTTCTCAAGCTCGGAAAAACATGAGAACGCATTGAGTAAATTTTTATCTCTTTTTCAGACTCACATGGATACACGAAAAAGGAACCCCCTGGAGTCACCTTTAAGCTCTTTTCAGAATATCTAAACATGAAAAGATTGTCGACTGATCTTGCTTCCTTTCCCAATCGTTAAAAGGTTTGAAAGGGCGTCTTTCGAGTGATAATTTATCTCTTTTTCGGCCTCATGAGACTAACATTACGAAAAAGGACAACATTGGAGTCGTCTTTAAGTCATTTTCAGACTCTCTAAATATGAAAAACCACAGAGTTTACCTTCTCTGGACTCGTTAAATAATCATACATTGAAGGGCCCATACGGGACCGAACCCTTACTTCTTCCAGTTCATTAAACAAAGGAAGAGGGACTTACCAAAGGTGATTTATATCGAGCATGTGTTACCCTCCTCGAGCTCGTTAAATAAAAAAGAGGTACTCGTCTATCTGTATGGGGGGGAAATTGAAAGAAGCAAGCCAAGAATTTTTTGAGAACATTACAAGTAACCCTTATATTCACCCTTGAACACGGCACTTTGTCTTTGCACGCATTTTAAACCGCTAAACCTCTACACTGAACCAATCCTCTGAGTTTTCTTACTCCTTTGGGTCACCCGACGAAAGTCACTGTATCCATTGTATCATTGTGTTTTGGTCCATGTCATGATTATGCTGTCATGCCTCAGTGTTCAAGGGAAGTATCTGCCTCAAGAGTCATCCATCACAAATTTCTAGTTTCAATACCCGTGTCAGTCCATGTTCTTTTGATCCACCAATTACATCTATGTGTCAGTTTTGTGTCGTTGATGGGGGATACATCAAGGCCCTCCTTTGACGATTCTATTCATGTCGACTTTAGAACATTATCTGGGAACTAGACTTAGAAACCAGTTAGTACCTTGGGACCTGCATGCCTCAATGGCAGGCCTCCTCACTTCCGACAGTGGGTTTACATCATTGACCTCTGATCGGATGATTCCATGGATGTTCGAATTCATCTCATCCATTCACATTCGTTGGAATGTACTAGAGTACCTTGGGAATCATTGACATCAATGGTGATTTCCCTCGCACTTGTTAACGGCTTACCTCATTGACCGGTAATCAAGTGGTTTCTGCCATGTTCGACATCAAGACATCTATTCATATGGTTATATTAATACTACATCGGGATCGGTAAGAAGACCCTGGGTTGATCCATCACTCTTATATGTACTTTTCCCAGGTTGCGACGGAGTTTCTTTTGAACATTGACACATATACTATCACATAGATCCACTTTGTATTGGTCATGGCTATGTCTTGTCATTTTGTAGATCCATTGTGTATTCTTTGTGGCTACGATCGGTTCAGTTCATAGGAGTATAGATCCACATTGTATCTTCAGTGGCTATACCTTTTTGTAAATATAGTTATGGATCTGCAGTGTATTTTATGGCGGCCATACCTTGAAAGTATCTATCACTCAAGCATAGGTATGATTTCCTTGGGTTTGAAACATGTCATAATATTTGTTTGATGGTTGTGTGCATCTTCTTCTAGGTTCTATGAGTCCATACCCTTGCTCGAAAAAGTCTACAAACTAATTCAGTCATCAATTCCCATCTTCTGACTTCGTACTTTGGGGGGCAATCTGTTACACACCAAAATTACTCATTAGGATGATGGCCTAGTGTCATCATTACCAATGTCTCAAGTGTCTCATTTTGGCCGCAAGTGTCACAAAATCATACTGTCATCTTGCCTATGTCGTGTCTCGGACGACATTATCAAGAACACTCAAAAGACTGGTTTTGAAGAGGAGAAATCATTTGACGGAGAATACAAGTCTTTTTCCATAGAAACAACCACTAAAAAATCAATTTTGGAAGGTAGCGCTCCCCTATACACTGCCAGGGAGTGCCAACGCTCTGTGACCTCTTTTGAGGGAGCGTTCCAACACTCTGTGCCCCATTCTAAGGGAGCGTTGGCCTTTTTTGAGCGAATTTTTGGATTGTTGAGAGAAATCAGGGAAGAATCCTTCATATCTGGAGTTGGTTCGATTCAGATCTGAGTTCAAGGCTTGATCTTAGGGAAGACCCACAACTAAAGGAGAAGAATCCTCAACTTATCCCAAGAATATCTTAAGTGGTTAGGCCTCTCCAAGCCTATATAAGGAGGCCTCTTCATGGTGAAAGGGAGAGACATTTAAGGTATCAAACTTATGATCTCATAAGGGATATTTATCATTTAAGCATCAACAGTTTGTGTGGATTACTTGAGCAAAGGGTTGGACAAGGAGAGTTGGAGGAGGTTGTTGCACCTTCATCAAAGGATTGTAAGCATTCTCTGTTTTTCTCATTAATATACATATGTGCTTGGCCTATTTCTTTCAAGGTTATGATTGTTCTACATGAACTTGTCTCTATTTGATAGATCTATTTCGAGCTAATCTTAGTAGAATAGGAAGTTTGTTCTATCTTTGTTTTTTGCAGGACTTATCGAGGAGCTTGGAGATCAAAGCTCAGCTCGGACTGTGCGAGGAAAAACATCATTTAAAGGGTACTCATTTCTTCCTCTTCTCTATACTTTAGTTTAACCAGATTTAAAAGGATGTCAATGACCAACGTTAGCACCCTTTTTGTCTTGGTCTTAGGATTCTAGAGCCCAAGAGGGAATCCATTTTTCTACAGGGGGATTCTACTATAACAGTGTTCCTCCTAATATCAGGCCTTACAGATACCCTTATGCCCAATAGAGTGAAATTGAGCATATGGTTGAAGAAATGTTAGAAGTTGGCATTATTAGACCTAGCTAAAGTTTTTACTCTGCACTGGTGGTTATGGTACTCAAGAAAGAGGGCTCATGGGGTATGTGTTTAGATTATAGAGAGATCAACAAGATCACTATTAAAGATATGCTTCCCATTCCAGTCATTGATGAATTGTTAGATGAACTACATGGAGCAATCTACTTCACAAATTTGGATCTTCGTTCAGGGTATCATCGGATTAGAAGGAAGAAAGCAGATATCCCAAAAACAACATTCTGAACTCATGAAGGCCATTATGAATTTTTGGTCATGCATTTTAGCCTTACGAATGCACCTTCCACATTCCAAGGGTTGATGAATTCCATTTTCAATCCCTTCCTTCGAAAATTTGTGTTAGTATTTTTTGATGATATACTAATCTATAGAAAGTCTTGGGAGGATCATGTTCGACATGTTGACAAGGTGTTGCAACTACTAAAGGAGAAAAAATTGTATGCCAAACCATCTAAATGTTTCTTTGGGGTGAAGGAGGTAGAGTATTTGGGTCATATTGTATCTCATGAAGGTGTCAAGGGAGACCCTAAGAATATTAAGGCCATGATGGACTGGCCAATTCCCAAAACATTGAAGAATATTAGAGAATTTTTGGTTTTGACAGGTTACTACTACAAGTTTGTTTGGAACTATGAAAGATTAGAAACACCTTTAATTACATTAACTAAGAAGGATGCATTTTCATGGAATCCAGAGGCAACTCAAGATTTTGAACAAATTAAAGAGGCGATGTGAAATGCTCGTGTCTTGACCACACCAGACTTCACAAAAACCTTTATTGTGGAATGTGATGCCTCGAGAAATGGCATTGGTGTTGTTCTAAGGAAAGAATGAAGTCCCCTTGATTTTGAAAGTCGGACACTCAAGGGAAAGGACTTACACAAACACATTTATGAGAAGGAAATGATGGAAATACTACATGCATTGAATAAATGGTGCCCTTACCTAATAGGTAGAAACTTCAAGGTCAAAACAGATCATGATAGTCTTAAATAATTATTGTAACAAAGACTATCTTCAGAAGAATAACAAAAATGGGTGACCAAGACATTGGGTTATGATTTTGAAATCATCTACAAAAAAGGGAAGCAAAATGTTGTGGCAGATGCACTCTCAAGAAAGGATGAATATGTTGAGGCATTTCTCTGTGTTATCTCGATCATCCAACCCAATTGGATAATAGAAGTGAGGGGTGAATGGAAGAATGACGAAAAAGTGTGGACTCTCATTCAAAGGTTGCAGCAGGATTCCAATACATCAGATACATTTACATGGAAAAATGATTCACTATGGTAGAAATATCGCTTATATGTATGTAATAACTCCCAACTCAAACAAAAGGTACTCTTGGAATTGCACACCTCTCTGGTAGGAGGGCACTCGGGATTTTTGAAAACCTACCATAGGTTCAAGAAGCAATTTTTTGGGGATGGCCTTAAAAATGATGTTCAAAGGTTTGTGGTAGAATATTTGGTTTTCCAACAAAATAAGGTGGAAACAATTAAGACCCAAGGTATTTTACAACCATTAGCCATCCCAAGCCAGCATTGGGAGGAGGTTCCCATGGATTTCATCACAGGGTTACCGAAGTCTGAAGGAAAGAGTGTCATCATGGTGATTGTTGATAGACTGACCAAGTATGCACACATTTTTGCACTACCTCATCCTTTCAAAGCCAGTACAGTTTCCATCGCATTCATGGATACAATTCAAAAGCTACATGGAATCCCAAAGATTATTGTAAGCGACAGAGATCCCATCTTCACTGGACATTTTTGGACAGAATTTTTTTCTTGTTTGGGTACTCAATTGGCTCATAGCTCATCTTATCATCCTCAATCTGATGCACAAACTGAGATAGTGAACAAATTTCTAGAAGGCTACCTCTGTTTTTTTCTCTCTGATAAACAAACACAATGGTTCAAGTGGTTACCCTTGGTATAATGGTGGTATAACACTTCATTTCATACTGCAACAAAAATGACACCATTTATGGAACTCTATGGATATCACCCACCTTCCATCACTTCTTATCTAAAAGAAAAATCTAAGGTTCAAGCAGTGGAATATCACATCAAGCATCAACAACAATTTCTCCAACTCTTAAAGTACAACCTGATCATGGCACAGAATCGCATGGAACAACAAGCAGATCAACATTGTAGTGAAAGAAGTTTTGAAGTAGGGGATTAGGTATTTTTAAGACTACAACCATACAAACAAATTTCCCTCAAGCAAGCTAAGAAGGATAATAAATTATCACCAAAGTACTAAGGCCCTTATAAGGTGTTGCAAAGGATTGGTACTATGGCATACAAATTGGAGTTGCCTGCATATTTGCGAGTAAACCCAGTTTTCCATGTTTCATGCTTAAATAAGGTTATAGGTGACAAGATCCTGATTCAAACTATATTTCCAAAACTTGAAAAGGAAGGAAAAATCATATTGGAGCCTGAAGCTATCACTGACACAAGAATTCGCCAGCTGAGGAATAGATCCATTTTAGAGTATCTCATTAAGTGGAGGAAACTACATGTTGAAGATTCCACTTGGGAAGATGAGTATTTTATACAGAAGCATCCAGAATTAATCAAGCATTGTGGATAACACTTGTCTCGAGGAGAGGGCCATGTTAAGCCCTAAATAGTGGCACATTACCCCTTAATTGGGGCATATTGCATTAATATTGTTATTTTATTTATGTCAGCTTGGGTCCATTAGTTTTAATTGTACCTTCTAGTCTCCTATATATACCAAGGATACCTTTTCATTTGGAATCATCTTGTATTTATAAATTTATGTGTTGTATAAGGAGGTTTCCCCCTCGAAGAGGCTTATTATCTGAAATTATCTCTTTGTCAAGGCGTTGAGTACTTATTTTGAGGTTTTTATGTTGTTTTGATATTTGGTTCTTAAAAGAAATATTCCATTGAAAGAAAAAAATTCCCTTCTTTGTTGATTCTATGGTAGATTATTTGTAAATTGTGCTTCTTACAAGTGCTTAAGTTCTACAATCCATTGATGACCAATTCAGATTCTCCAATTACAATAATGTCTTTATTTTGATTTTCCTTGAAAAGTGTTAAGCCCATGAAGACAGCTAAGGCCTAGACCTGGTTGTTGGAAGAGTGACCAAGGCCCCATGCAAAGGTTAGCTTCTATATTCCATCAGAGTCATAGATTACTCCCCCCCTCCCCCGTGCTTATTTCCCCTAGATCAAGTTGATTAACTAACTCCTAAACGTCTAAATATCCTATCATTACCCTTTAAGAACAACATTGGATAGGATTGAATAGTTTACAAAGGTAACACAATAGGAGAAGGAAGGAGGAATTAGAGCCAGCCCCCCTAAATGACAACTTCCTAAACTCCTAACATAGATCGAATTATGGAAAAATTTTCTTCTCTAAGAGATTTTGTGAAAATGTCTACAACTTGATCATTTGCAGAGTGAAAGAGCACTTTGAGAGAACGGTCATGAATAAGTGTTCTGATGAAGTGCATGCGTAGCTCAATGTGTTTCCTACATTAATGTCAAATTGAATATTTGGTGAGCTTTATGGAACTCTAATCGTTACACCAAAGTGTGGTCGGATGTTGTTGTTGGAATCCAAACTTTGAAAGGATTTGTCGAAGCCACAAGGTTTCTTAACTTGCATTAATGGTTTCTCAATACTATGTTTCTTCTGAAGATATATCAAGAGCTTGTTTCTTCTTACAATCCCAAGTGACAGGTCCAAAACCAAAACTGAAAACATAACCTACAATAGGATTCTAATCATCAAGATCGCCAACCCAATTGGAATCAATGAAACCAACCAACAAAGGAGTCCCCCTTGAACAACAATGTATCCCAAATTGAATTGTACCCCAGATATACCAGAGTATCATATTTGTTTCTTTCCAATAGCTCTCATGGGGTGTTTTCATATACTAGGCAACAAGACCAATGACAAAGGAAATATCAAGATAGGTATGAGTCAAATATAAAAGGATACGAACTAACTAATGGTATAAAGTGGCATCTATTTTAGGTGTAGTATAATTGGAAAAAGGTTTGACTCTAGACTGGAATGGAGAAGGGGTTAGTTTATAATCTTCCATTTGAAAGCAACAAATAAGGTCACATGCATACTTAGACTAGGAAAGGAAAATTCCTTCCTTGGTTTGAAATACTTGGAGGCCAAGGAAATAATGAAAATAACCAAAGTTTGTCATTTCAAATTTCTTCTTAATGTTGAGTTTCACATAGTTTGAAATGGTGGGGTCGCTACCAATGAGAATAAGATCATCAACATAAAGAAAAAGTATTATGAGATTGTTACATACTTTCTTGGTATATACATTGGGGTCGGAATGACATCTAGAAAATTCGGTGTCAAGAAGAAAGTTATTCATTTTAGCAAACCAAACACAAGGATATTTCTTAAGACCATAGAGAGATTTATTAAGGTGGAAAACGAGGTTGGATTCATTTTGAACGTAGTCATGAGGTTGTTCCATGTAAATTTATTCTTGCAAATCCCCGTGAAAGAAGGAAAAATTAGCATCCATATGATGGACCTCCCCTTTATTTGAGGTGGCAAGGGTTACAAGAATGTGGATGGAATTCATTTTGGCTATGGGGAAAAAGGTTTCACTATTATAGTCAATCCCTTAAACTTGATAAAATCATTTGGAAATTGATTATACCTTATGTATTTCAACACACATAGTTACACCCACTTACATATGACAAGTTATCTTCCTTTTGGAAAAGGTACAGGATCCCAAGTATCATTCATCATTAAGGAAAGATATTGTGCATTCATTTTTGTGTCCCAATCTAGATTGTTATAAACTTTGCAAATCTTTTTAAATCATGAGGCTCTAGAAATTGAGCCTAAAGAGAGGAACAAGCTTGTTCAAAGTGTGAACGTGTGTGACATTCATTTGTAGGATCACTAGCAAGATCACCAACTACCTCTCATGTTGTATGAACCCATCTAGGAAGCGGTGGTGTTGGTGTGGGTTCATGTTCAATGGATGCATCTAGAGTAAGGAAAGCAGATAGATGTGGATTTTCATCTTCATCGTCATCGTCTGAAAAATAAACCAAAGTAGGATGATTAACAGAAAATTTGGGAATAAAATATGGCACAGACGCCAAAGATGGCTTGCAAGCCTAAGATGGCTCAAACATTGAATTAGGCTCGCAAGCCAAGATAAATTCATTAAACTTAACATCTCTCTTAATAATAATTTCATTGGAATGAAGTTAAAGAAGTCTATGAATTTTTACATCTTTAGAATATCCAAAAAAAAATGCACTTATCACTTTTAAGCTATAATGTTTTCCTTTTCTCATCAAGAATGTGAGTCCATGCTTCAGTACTAAACACATGAAAGTGGCTTACATCTAGTGTAATTTTAGTCCATTTTTTTTTCTGATGTTATATTTTAAAGTCGTGTTGGCAGCGTGATTGACCATGTAATTGGCACAATTAATGGATTTCAACCAAAAAAGAAGACTTGATCCCTTATATTGGATCATATAATTTGTCATTTCCTTTAATGTGTAATTATTTCTGTCAATGACACCATTTTTTTGTGGTGTATATAGAACAATATATTGTACTTGAATGCCTTGTGTAGTGTAGTAAGTTGTAAATTTATGATTAAAATATTTGTCTCTATTATATGTTCTTAAGTTTTGCAATGGATGTCCATATTGTTTTTCTACAAGGACCTTGTAGGCCAAAAACATGTAAAAAACTTCACTCTTAAGTTCTAAGAAATAAACCCAAGTGCATCTGGAAAAGTCATTA
Organism: Picea sitchensis; assembly: GCA_010110895.2. NCBI lineage: Eukaryota > Viridiplantae > Streptophyta > Pinopsida > Pinales > Pinaceae > Picea > Picea sitchensis. The sequence goes on from SNQJ01S0000461.1 coordinate 82,632, forward strand.
ATGAAAGTTCAAAAGTACTTGAACCCATAGAAAGAAGGAGAAGGAAATGAACCACACAAATCACTAAGAACAAGCTACAAGGCGGCCAAAGCAAGGTAAGAGACATGTTTGTTAAAATTGTCTTGATGATGTTTTCCAAGAACACAACTAGCACAAACACCGTATCTGCAAGAAATGAGAAGAGGAGAAGTCACTGTGTTTTGATTACATAGTTTTTGCAATGAGTGATAGTTTACATGACCAAATGACTCATGCCAAAGTTTAAACAAGCCATCATTATGAACAATAAAAATCGATGGAAAATAATGTGATGAACCAGTTGTCAAATATGTATAACCTAGTAATATTGTCAACAATTCCAATTGCTAAGACATGCTCGAGATCTTTTAAATCATTGATTACAACTTGGTGAGGTGAAAACTCTATCGTTTTGCATTCACTTGAATAATTTATTTGATATACTAATAGAAGAATGTAGGAAAGACTTGGAATACATAATACATTATCAAAATCATTATCATCTAACTAAATTGTTCCAGACCCTACAAGAGTTAAGAGATCTATCATCATCAACAAATATTTGTTTGGTGTTACATTCATTAAGTGCACAAAAAATGGATTTAACCTTAACCATATGATAATATCCTCCAAAATCAATAAGCCACTCATTAGAAGAAGGAGTATATGTTGTATTGAAAGAAAAAACAGAAGTAGAAAGTACACATCCATGAGAAGAAGTGTTAGAAGAAGAAGAATCAAGATTGATGTTGTGCTTTTTCAGTGTTGCTTCAAAGGCCTCTGTCTTCTTAAAGAATTTATACTTTAGATGACCATCTCACCCAAGAAATTTGCAATGTCTCTCAATCTTCTTACTTTAGTATTTCATTCATTTATCACCATTAGGAGTAGGAGCTACCTGAGAGGGTTTGGGACCCTTTTTTTTTCTGTTGTTGCAAAGATGTTGCTTCTTTGGATGCTTGGATTTATCCTTATGTTGGACCACTAAGGCTTGGTTAGATGTACATGAAATGCTAATCACTCCAATATGCAAGAGTTTATCTTGATATCTAATAAAAAAATCACAAAAATATTCAAGAGTGGGTGGCTTGTAATCATCCCCTAGAGATTATCTAGTGGAGTGAAAATTAGATCCAAAACAGAATATGCACTACCAAGCTTCGAAAAATAGCATATATCACTTGGTCATCCTTCTTTGGTACTTTACAGTTTTAAAGTAAAAGTCTCGGTGTTTTGAACTTAGATAATTATCAATGCAGGAGAAATCATTGGACTTTAAATCAATCAATTGGATATCAAGCTGGTGGATTGGAATCTCATTGGTGTTTACCAAATATGGTTTCCATCTTTTTCTAAGCATCATTTGGTTTTTCAACTCCTTAAAGTTGAAACCATAAATCACTAGAGATGGACATTTCAATTAATCCATGTGCTTCATCATTTCTATTATTCCATTTGGCTTCGTCATTTTTATTACCCCATTTGGGTTTATTTAAGGCATCAGTGGGGGTAGTTTATTTTCCCAAGGTAAGTTAGTAAACTCTTTACTTCATAGTACATGGATTTCCATGAGAAGTAGTTTGAATTGGTAAGAAAAACACCACTTAGACGAGCCATATGAAAATATACAGGTAAGATGGCTTCAAAAGCAAAAACTGATTGTCTAGCTGGGATGCTATCAAAAAAATTGTACTGAAACGAACTTTGGATGTCAAAGTTATGACCTTTTTAAGAAATGCATAAAAGGTAATCAAAATGGCACGTGGTAAGTAGAGCTTGGCCCACATGGTGATGGGTGCACAATGACGTTGTTAAGTAAAATAAAGTTTTATTTCATTCTCTAACTTTGTCTATAAACTCACTTTTACAAATAAGTTATTTTTACATGAAATGACCCACTTTTATAAAATAAGTGAGAATCACTTTTACAATGAAGTTGTTTTATGAAATAAAGTTGCATGCAAAAAGTAACTTAAAAAAAAAACATTAAAGTTATTTTATAGTGATTCACTTTTATAATTTAAGTAAAATGCACTTTACAATAAATTTATGTGATAATTTAAAGTTGCATGAACTTTTCAAAAAGTAACTTAATTAAAAGAAACACTTGAACTCAAGACTTTTTCTTTAATAAAAAATCTTTCAACCAAGTGAGTTAATGCAAACTACATAACAAATGTTATGAAGGAGGAGGGGGGTCTTTTTTATTCTTCAATTATTTACCTCAAAGGACGTGCTTACCCCAAACTTGTGTTTTTTTGCCTGCAAAAAGATTTAACACTGACACACACAAAAACAAGTAAAATTTCGAAGAAAAAAAAATAAATACAAAACTTACCAAGCTCAAGGTTAGATCTCGGTTAGCCTACCTAGAAAATACAAGTTTTCTCTTTGTTTCTGATTTGTTGAGATCGCATAAAATGCAAAGAATAGAGCATACACAGAAAAAGAAAAAAAAATGTTATGTTTATGATTTGTTAAGATCACACAAGGTGCATGGAAAAGAGCACACACACACTGAAAAGGTAGCAAACCGGCAATATGAACAAAAAAACTAAAATATTAACACAATATATAAAATAAAGAAAAATAATGTAAAAATTGTAACAAAACTTTATACCTCCGGACATAACAAAATTAGCCGTATATTGGGTAAACGGAAACCTTTTCATGTGAAATGAAAAGTGTTGATGACTAAAAGTAGTACTTTGGATGTAATGGAACAACTCTTTCAACCCAAAAATGCACATAAATAGTAGAATATAGAAATCCTTTGATTCATGCAACATGTTATGAACATAATACATAAATATAAATACATTATTGTGGTGAACCAAGCCAGTTCACCAGGTAAATACCCAATGTAGGTAGGACAACATGTTATAATCCATAAAGGATAATATATTAAATAATAATGTATATGAATATGACACGATATACAATAAGAATGAGGGTCTTATATACGCATGCAGGGGTGTCCTTCCATGAAGAGACGTGACCTTTCATTGGGAAGGTGTCTCTTCATTAATTATTCATTAACTATTATAATGTATTTATATTTATTATTATATATTATGTTCATAACATTGTCTTCCCCTTAAAAATGTTTTATTCTCAAAGCATACTTATGAAAGACTTATCTCTTGCTCTGGCTTGTAATACCATCTCCTCATTCTTTATTCTTGAATTAGTGATCGTTGAGAACTTGAAACGATGGGATCTTCTAAGCACTACATAGAACCGTCGAATTGTAAAGGAGTTTGCCCACCTTAAATTGATCTTCTGCACAATGGGGCTTTTATGGGGTTCTTGTAGACAATTTGATGTATTTTGACTCCCCTGATAACTTCTACCTTGAGCATCATTTGTAATGGAGGTAATAATTTTTGACATATTTGTCAATTGTTTCTGTGGATACATTGATTGGTTGAAGTATCGATTTTTGTGATTAGAATGTCTATAAGGCATCCTTGCAACTTGATCTTTACTTCGCGTACTTTTAGCTTCTTCTTGATTAACACTTGGAATTGAGTCTTCTTCGTAGCCCTGGCTTGTTTCTACTTCGACATGTGAAGACCTCTTTACATCAACTGAATCCTTTTGAGTTGTAAAGTTGATTGGGTATGTATTAATTGTTTTATCCACCATCAGGTTTTTTCCATTTGAAGACTTATGTAGTTCCATAGGTTCAGTCATTGTCTCTTTATCTATCAATGATTCCTTATGGATAAGTTGTTCTAACTTGTCCTCTACCGTCTTCTTATCACTCTTTATCTTCTTAATCTAGGTGAGTAAACTTTGATTATGGATTTTTAGGTGACAAATTTATGCATCTTTGTCTATGATTATTTTGTCACACTCTTTTTGGATCTCAAGTATTGATTGTTGTTTGTCTGACAATAGTATTTTGGAGATCTGATCAAGATATTTTGACGTATATATTGAATCTTACTTCACTCAGACGTCATGTAATTTTATTTTTTTCTTCTTGTAGGAAAACATTAAAAAAAATTCCCAAGGTTTAATATTAAGCTACCCAGCGTCTCTAACCAAGCTAAGCCTAGGATTATATCAACCTCTTTTTCCTATATAGTTGTAACCTCGAAATTTGATACGATTTTATAATCTTTGAGTGTCAAAGGTAAGTCCTTAATGTCATATTTATTTCGAAGAAAATAAATAAATAAATAAATAAATTGTTTCGATTAGATTTCTCTTTGGAATTATTAATTAATTCGGCAAATCCATACTTATGTGATTTTTCTTCTTATTTGGGCAAATGTGGATGCTAACTTCTTTTTCTTGAATATTTCCTCTAAATGTTAATAATTCGATGCATCTACTTAGATGATTTTTACCAGAAAATATTTCTTCCTTAAAATCCATTTTTTAATTTGAATTGACCTTATAATTATTATAATATCTCTTTAATAATAATAAGACTTAAGTTTCTTGACTTAATAGATATCTTCCTCTAATATTCCTTTATATTCTTTTAAGAAAATATTCCTTGATAATTCTTCTTTTTATATAGAGAGAGTTTAAAAACTTTGAATATTTTCTTTATACTTTACCAAAATTAATTTCATATTCACTTAATCTCGTCTTCTTCTTTTCCTTAGAATTAATGAAAAATAATTTAATGTTACCTCACACTTTCCAAAAGAAATCTTTTAGTTATACTCCTTCCTTCGTATATATCTATTCACTCCAATTTTCATAATCATTTTTATACTTTATAAAAAGTACCTTATAAATCCCTTTTATACTCTTGACTATTTGTTAGCGACGGATAGGGCTCAACGAACGCGACCCTAAGTTTTGTGAAATACTTCTTTATAGGAAAATACACACACATATATATAATATATGGTATGGAATACCATGGGCCAATGGTTTTCCAAAACCATGAGATGGTAAATCTCCAAAGGTAAAATAAAATATTCATTTTTCCTCTTCTTTGAAACTTTTTTCTTTTAAATTACTTTTTCTCACATTTTAAATGACAATTAACTTAACTAATGACTTTTTTTATTTTTGTTGAAATGTGTAGAATATTTAATTTATAAATGGCCAATATGAGGTCAAGGACCTGATTTTAGAGAAACTCTATTTGTGGCCAAAATTTGGATCGAGACGAAGCTCCGATACCACTGTGGTGAACCAAGTTGGTTCACCAGTTAAATACCCAATGTAAGTAGGACAACGGGTTATAATAGATAAAGGATAATATATTAAATAATAATGTATATGAATATGAGATGATATAAAATAAGAATGAGGGCCTTATATACCCACGCAGGGGTGCCCTTCCATGAAGAGACGTGACCTTTCATTGGGAAGGTGTCTCTTCATTAATTATTCATTAACTATTATAATGTATTTATATTTATTAGTATATATTATGTTCACAACACAACATAGGTTTAGGATCTTGATCAACAATGGAAGCAAGTCTCCATGCAAGCTCTAATACCATGTTCAATAAACAAAGTATTTCCACACAGGTTAAACACCTTAAGCAACCTCTCACACAAACAAATCAAAGATCAATACATTCATGTATTAAGTAGTTAAAACCCTCAAAGAGAGAAACAGTCCACAACCCTAGTCAACACAACCACTTGAAGCAATATTTTAATACAAAAGGAAAAAACTTTACATATGAGTTTCTTACCATCGATTATCAGCAAATGACCCTCCATGCTCTTTAAACAAAGATCATGGAGCAATCATATGTTAAGCCACGGATCAATATAGTAGTTAGTATCGAGGAGAATATGAATTGTGAGATCATTTTATGTCTAGAACATATCGTGACCGTCAGATTACATAACTACAAATGCATACTAAAGAAACAAACTTTAGCTAAAGACGCATTATACCAAGTTTATTTTAAATAACTCCTAAGTGTCTAAATATCCTAACATTTTTATCTTGTAAAATGAGGTTTCTCCCTCAAAGAGGCCTCTCTTTCATTCACTCATTTACTCTATTTTGTCTTTGGTACTACTTAATTAGGCCATTTTCTTATTTATTTGGCTATTGGGTTCACAACATTTGGTATCGGAGTGGACAATCTTTGATTTTTCTCTTTTAGATGCATCATCTTACCATTTTCACTACAATTATTTTTGGAGAAATTGGAAGTGCAAGGAAATTGCAAAGTTGGAAGAAGAAAGAGCAAGGTATCTCTAGTCAAAATTTCATAATCTTAAGTTACCTATATTTTTGGAATTACAATATGTACAAGTTAGGGGTTTTGTCTAGTCCCAAAACTAGGCTTCAACAAGTAGTTTCAGTGAAACAATCATATATGAGGATTGACATGTATAAATTGCATGCCACCTATGGCATGGAAACAAGACGAAATACGTATTTCATGTACAAATTTAATGGGTGGAATTGAAATAAGGGCAATGTGGCACTTTGTACAAGTTTTATCGACTGAAAAGGCCCTAAACTCAACAAGTTTTGGGATTCTGACCTTAAATTTGGATAGAAACTCCAAACTTTTTGAGACCTTTGACATTGTGAATAAGATGTATGAATATGTTTTAGGAAAAAATTTCACTCATAGACGAGTCAATTTTAGAGATACATCAAGTACGAGGTAGGCTTAGACAAGTGTCCCCAAATAAAGGGCTTAAAACATGTATTCACTTAAAATTTGCATAACTTTTGATTGGAAGGTCCAATTCAATGATTCAAAATCCATTGGAAAGATACTTTGCAGGGTTATATAGTTGTATAAGTTTTTTTCACGATATTAGACAATTATTTATGGTTTTGGGAATTTGAATCACAATCCCATAATCCATTTTTAGCCCCAGCTGTCCTAACAAAGACGATATCAAAGAGATGGAAAGCAAGGAAGATATCAAATACATGAAGGAGGACCTTGTGAAGGATCTAACAATCCTTTTTATATTAAATTGTCCTCGTTAAGAAGAGGATAAGGAGAACCAAAGAATTGACTCCCAACCACATATGGGGGCGATTTTAATCATCTTTAAAACAATAGGAATGAGTCACAAACACCTGATCATTCATCACTTCAAGATCCCTACCATCATGTTGTTTCAATTCATGACCAAGGAACTGCTCAATCCTAAGATCGATATAAGGAATCTTAATGGTAATGATCCCAAATAATTTGTATGGTAAATATTTTCTAGATGAAAGGAAATAGGGGGTGTATCATCATCCTTCACTAGTGAATGTAACGTTTTCATGTCACCCATTATGATGGGGCAGTTATTTTTTTCGACCATTTATGATGAGTAGGCACATATGTTCTCCACTTAACTTTATGTGAAAAGAATCCATGATTTTTTCTCTAATAATTATTTACTTAGTAGATCACTCAAAATATTCCTCCACTCATATTAATGTATGGAGGGTACCTTTTTTACTATCAGGAAATGAATCATTTAGCTCTTGTTATTTCTCCCAACATGTACAATGTTCCATTTTTATCATCTACTCGTCATTTTTCTATGAAAAGAGTAGATAAATCTCACCTAGGGGGGAGGGTTAGAAGAGAAGGGTTGAAAGTTGTGTAAAGATTATGTTGGGAAATTATGTTGGAGAGTTACGTGAAGGTCATATTAACCTATGAGAGTTGTGTTGAGATTATGCAACCATGAGAGACAATACTTTAGACATGGTTGAGATATCAATATGATTGTGATGCCATGTGAAATATCATTGTCATAGGAACCTATAATCTAACTGAATTGCACTATTAGAGAGCCACACCTTGTTGAACTTTCCAATGGATGGTTTTGGTTGAGAAACTCTCAATTGTTGCACCACTACTCAATACTCTACCAATTCTATTGCGCCATAAGAACATCTTTGTCGAGGCTAGGAGGCTAGGAAAGGATTCCCTAAGGAGTATAATATCAAAAGGGTTTTCATTTTCCACGGATAGAGAGTGGATGAGAGAGAAGTTTCTAAATAGTGTAATTAACATTGAGGATATTGGAGATATAGTGGTTGTTTCATGTTGGTTGAGCTCTATATATTGTTGCACAATCCAATGGCTAATAAAATAATATTATAATCTAGTTTTATGGAATTTAAATGCAAAGGGCATTTGAAAGTGGATTTCCTCCTAGTTTCCAGGTTCTCTCACTATATTGTTGGTGTTCAATTCCCATGTCAATGCTTGTCTATTACTTGCATATAAGCATTTTTTTTTTCTTAATAGTTTTTTACTTATTCATTTGAATAATGAACCTTTGTTATGGTGTTGACATAGGCAAATGACCCTTGTCAACTTCACAAAATTACTTAGTAAAAGAAACCAATTGGAGCTTTCTACTTGCTTGTTTTGAATATGGGTGTCACCCTTTATGATGCTCCAATTTAGTGTTTACAAAGCCATGTCTTCCGTTGCATTTCATTTTTTCATTGTCTTGCTCCATGCTAAGATATTGATCTAAGCTACATCTTCTTCCTTCCTCATTTTCAATATTTTTCAGTCAGATGACAACCCATGCTCCAATTCTCTCTTCTTTCTTCAATCTTACTTGGATGGGATTTGCATGATCTTTGCATCTAATGCGTGTGTTGAAGCAATGCATTATGTATTCTTTTCCTGGGAACTTTATCCCCCCATTGAAGTCTCAATCAAGCGTTGATTCCATTCCCGTGTTTTGCTTCCTCAAGATCCTATGTGAACTAAAAGAATTTCATGTCATTCATCTCCCAAGCATCTTCAAAAACAATGTCTAGAAGCGATTTTATTCAAAATGTGAGAAATGATGAAAGTGATCTTTTTTGCAAAAGTTGGCCACTTTGAACTGGTTTGTAAAATCACTCAAATGGTAAATTCTTATAATTTCCAAACATTATTCTTTTTCTACACATGAAAAGAGTTCAACCACTAAATAAAACTGGTGTAAACAAAAAGTAAAAGGCCTCTCTTACTTATCTTAAACAATGAAGCAACCAATCTTAATGGAATCATTCAATGAGCTAAACTTTTTAATTGTGTTTACAAAGCTTCACAAGGAAGGAAGCACTAAATTCAAGAATTAATTATGATGGCAAAAGTCTTGCTGCAAAGAATCCACATCAAACGTTATCTCAAGGGTTTTATTAAACTTGAAATGCAAACCAGATAGGTTCATTGTTATTTTGATGATAAGCTTATGGGAAGCAACATTAAATATGGAGATTTCTTCCTTTAGTTTCTTATTTAAATTTGCAATACAGTGGTTTTGGCATCAATTCAGAACTCTTTTCATTGTGGCTTCACTTTTCTGGCAAATGCAAAACTCAAAACTATTTCCTCTTAAACTCTCCTCCATCCAATTATTTACTCAAACTTGCCTACAAATTTACACATGGAAATGCACATGTAAATGGATTATTCTGGCAAATAATTGCACACAACCAACTCTCCAAAGCATGTGAAAGGAAGTAAATCTTCACAAAGGTAAAGAAAATAAATCCAGCTAAAAAGTCCAAAGAGTTTATCAATTTCTAATCCGTTTACAATTACCCAGTTTTCTTCATTCAAACTTGTAAAATAATCCTATGCATGGCAAAATCATTCAATCCAACACAATAATATTAATATTTATTCTCCGCACATCAACTATTTAATGAAAGATGTGTTGGCCATGTAAAAATAAAAGAAAATTGATGGAGAAAATGTCCAAGGACGAATTATTTCAAAACTATATTTAGAAAAATAGTTGAAATGGTAGATTTCAATGGTTCAGCATACATATTCTGGGAGATTTCAGTGGTTCAGCATACACATTCCCTGTGCTTTGGGGGTTTTGAGAGTGGTGAATCAATTAATGCAACACTATTTGAGCACTTGTAAAATTGTGATTTTGTCAATCATCACATTCCTATAATAATCACTAAAAAGATAATAAAAAAATAGAACATTTAGACTATACCTATATTTTCACCAAAATTTCACCTAAATCTAAATGCAATCATGTGCATGATAATTCAGTAAATCAGTAAACAAATAAAATTAAAATATATATATATATATATATATAATACAAGCCTAATAGACTTATTTCCATGATCACTCTTCTAGCAACAAAGATTAAAACAAATATGTAAGAATCAGAAAATCGACCCATGGGTAAAACAAAAGATTCATTTTAAAAGCCACTCTGGACTTTCCATTCAATCTGAAATAAAATCCAAGCACAGTTAAACAATTCGATCTGCAATCACAAGGACCAATATACTCTCTCATAATCGGTCTACTCAAAACCAATTTTCTCCCTATAACTCATTTCATTGGCAAAGGGTTTACCTATATTGAATACAAGAATAAATTTGTCCATAGAGATGAAAGAAGAGAAGAAGTTGGAGGCAAGATATAAACTGCTAGCTCTATTGGAAAGCCAAATGAAGAAAAATCAACACTTCCTTCTCTCTAGTTGCATTCACCAACTAATTAACATAACTTTGTTGCACTTCAAAATCAATTTATGTGTTGCTTCTTAACGCTTTGGTGACTACTGCAATGGGGAAGCCATCTACATGCAAAGAAGGATGCCCCAAACAACAAGATAGATTATGACCTTGTTTTAGGGGTGAAAACTCCTTACCAGTGTTGGGTTAATCTTGACTCAGTCATAGAGTAGTTAAGATAACCTTGATTCCTTCAGTGTTAGGTTTAGTGTTGATGGTTTATGGGTCCATGGTATTTTTCCATGGTATTTGATGTGAGCCTTTGTATGGCTTTGCATCGCCCATGCATGTGTTTGCATGGCTATCTCCAAGCTATGCAAGTTTTTGCATCTCTTTGCATGGCTATCTCCATGACAGACATTTCCTTGAATGTATTTACATGGTTATCTCCACACCATGCATGTATTTGTATGTTTTTGCATGGATATCTCCACACCATGCATGTAATCTAAATCTCATAAAGGAATTATAGTTCTAATCTAATCCAGTAAACGGATTAGGGTTTAGGATGTCATGGAATGGCTATATATTTTATTGTAAATGATAAAGTTAACATGATAATAATAAGAGGAAGGTTTGTTGGTTTTCTGGTTCAGGGTTTCCAGGGTAAATCTCTATGTAGTGTGTATTGATTGTTTTTTTCTACTTAAGAATCTATATGTGTTGTTTCACTTTTAGGTTTAAAACTTACATTTGGCATCAGAGTTGTATTATTGGCTTCAAGGGAAGTGTTTATTGTTAAGGGTTTTGACTCATTTTTTATACAGAAAATTTATCTTGGGTCTATGATAAACTTGGTTTCAGTGGGAGGTTTGTGGTGGTAATTCTTGTGTTGAAAAAGAATGACTAGAAGTTATAAAATTGATAATGAAGAAGTATGTGGTGAATGAGTGTGTTGGCTCATTGTATTTGAAGTAGGGAGGGATGTTGGTAAAGAAGTAGGTAGATGCTTCTTGCATCATTTGTTCAGGCATACAATGGATTGATGTGGAGCATAGGCGGAAGCGCGTTGAGGAAGAAGTACTCGTTGAATGAGTTATTTCGCTCACTGTATTTGGAGTAAGGAGGGATCTTGGTAATGAAGTTTGTAGATGCTTCTTGCGTCATTTGCTCAGGCATACAGTGGTAAGATAAGTACTTGGTCTATATAATTTTATTTGGAGCAAGAGAGATGTTGACAATGAAACAAGTGGATGTTGACAATGAAACAAGTTGATGTTTCATAGCATAACATGCTCGAACATACAATTATAATTATTTTTATGGAGTTGGATTTTATTACATGTAAATGGGTATATGGCTATAACACCTATTTAGGAATGTGTACCCTTGTTTGATGGTTCACCAGTATAAAGTCGTAGACTTAGGTGATGCGGGGGCATGTTGTATTTCCAAAACCTTGTTAATAAACTTTGAGGGGGGTAAGTGTTTATACAAAGTCGTGTTTAAAAGGGGGAATGTTGGGTTAATGTTGACACGGTGATAGAATAGTTAACATAACCTTTAGGTCATTGTTGGTGGTTTACGAGCCCATGGTATTGGGTAACCCATAGTATTTTCCCATGGTATTTGATGTGATTCTTTGCATGTCTTTGTGTGTCTTTGCATGGTTATCCCCATGACATGTGTGTCCTTGAATATGGATTGGGGTTTAAGATGTTGTGGAATACATATATATTGTATTGTAAATTGTGAAATGAACATGATGATAATAAGAAGAAAAGAGAGGTGGGGCTCTAAGGTTTGTTGGTTCTCCTAGTTAAGGGTTTCTAGGATAAATCTTTGTGTACTTTGTATGAAATTGATTGTTATGTTTCGCTTAAGAATCTATATGTGTTGTTTAACTTTTCATATTTAAAACTTACAACTAGGAAGTCAACCAACCTTGTCAATTAATGGTAGTTTCCTTGCAATGATAAAAACATAGAAATGCCTCGTCTTGAATGTCAAACACGTCTCAAATAACTCCAAGGAATTTTTTATTATGAAGAATGCACTACCTGAAGCTTGAGGGTGTTGCACATTAATATGGGGAGGAAAATCTCGATGCCTCTTGGTTGGAGTGATCCTGAATAGCCTCAACCATGCAAGAAACAATGAAAAGAGTCGAAGCATATTCACAAGCAGTAAGAGAGATTAAGAGAAAACTTGCTCAAGATGAATGAGAAGTAAAGAATAAAGGTTATGGTTATTCGATGATTAGAAGAGACCAACATTCACTTTGACATGGAAAAGACATACAGAGAATTACAAATAGAAAAAAACAACTACCAAGAATAGAAACATCAAATCATCGGGTTGGAGACTCAACGAGGTAAATAGCTGAGGTAAAATGGTTGACAATGCCTTGAAGTGAGTGATTTTCCTTATGAGGGAAAAATCACGCATGTAGACACTGAAGAGTGAAATTTGTTGACTTGGAAAAGTTGTTGGCCTCTAGGGTTAGTGATCCAGCCTTCCTTGGGAAAATCGGCCTTTAGGGCTAGTTATCCAGCCTTCCTTGGGAAAATCACTAGCCTAGAGAGATTTTTGGCCTCCAAGGTCAATGATTGGGCTTTCCTTGGGAAAATTTGCTTAAATTAGAAACTTTTTTTATGCTTTCCCGTGACTTAGAAAAGTAAATTTTGCCCACCTTAAAATTCAATAAGAAAATCACTCGCCAAGGAGGCTTGTTGGCCCTTGGTTTAGCAATTTATCCTTCTTAAAGAAAATTGTTGGCCTAGAGAGCTTGTTGATATCCCACGCAATGATTAGTCTGTACTACATAAATTGCTAGCCTGGAGAGCCAACAAGCCTCCAAAGTCATAGATTTATCTTTGATAGGATAAAACATCAATTAGAATATCATGAAACTACAATTCAACATTAAAAAACCTTTAACTTATCATCTGACTATAAATTAAATCCTTCCTTAGTAGATCATTGAATTCAAAGCATTGTTTAGCTTCACCTTCTTCCTCCAAATCACTAGCTTCCAAAGTGAGAAACCTTGTCATCCACGAGGACTTGGATGGCCTCACCACTACCTATAAAATCATTATACTTGGTGTTAAACATCAATCATTTTTAAAAATGCTAAAAATCAGAGAAAGAATTCAAGTTTCCAAACCCATAGTAATTTACAAGTGCGAAACCCCTTGGTTTTTCGGCTTTGCAAATGCATAACTCACTCGACCTTGGAAAGTTAACTATCATAAGAAAGAACTAAAGGACACAATCATATTTCTAAAACTAATCAGAGGCCCTATTTTGCTTTCTACATGATCACTTTCATAAAACACAAAGTTAAGATGGCCTATTTGATCAAAGATTTTTTTAATTATGTTTATGTACTTTTGGGACTCGAAATCAAATCCATTTAGTTTCATCACACTTAGGGACCCCAAAAACATCAATCTAACATCTTCTGGCATTCCCATATTTAATTCAGTGGAATTGCAAAATTGTGCACAAACAAGCCTCCAAAGCTAAAGTCCAATCCTTGCATGGAATGATGTTTCACCGAATTCTATAACTCCACATCTAATTGTCATCTATGATGTATATTATTTCATCTGCCTTATTAACGCAATCCAATTAATTTCTGAAGAGCATAATATATCATGGTAAAGGCTACCCTAGACATCAAATGAACTTAGAGACAAAGTGTCATCAAAGTCACCCATCATGCTTCGAGAATTGATCGGGGGATATTTAGTGATAAGAAAGGATACTAATGACCACCAAAAAAATCCTATCTCCTATTTCTCCTATCTCTCCCTTTCACATATAAATCCCATCATCCTTACAACATGCTTGTGTGCATTACTTGTGTTCCCCTTGCACACCTCATTACTTGCATGGTTGCATATCCTTGTCAACAATCACCATCCTTCTTAGGTCATCACTATGCAACTCTACTCACTTCTCAATTTGTTGTTTTCACACCTGGCATTAGTTTCAAGGCCATAATCTTACTCCTTGTCTTGCTAGTTTTATGATGATGGTACTTGGATACCATGCTCACTACATGGCATTGAAACATATCGAAATCAATTTCAATCTATAAGCCACAATCAAAAATCAATAAATGCAAACAAGCATAAAGGAATACTAAATCACTCTCATATGCAAACAACGAGCAAACTGGATTTTAAGGTGAGGCATAAAATCCATCATGCAATCTAACCCGACACAAAGCAATCAAAAATCAACATCAACAACATTCGAGGAAACAACAATTCATAAAATAAGACATTAACATTCAAGCATGCTTTAACTCATAAAGATAATCACCAAGTCATAATCATTCAAAAACATTAAAGTCATAAAATATATGAGCCATGGAAGAAGGAATGTTAATTGACGAGACTTAAAAAATACTCTAGGGAGACCCTAAGTCTTAGTACTAGGAGCTAGTTGAGGGCTGCAACAAATGGGGACACAATAGGAGAAGCCAAGAATATTTGATATAAATTGTTGAGCTATGAACAAGAAGTGAAGACAATTTTTATCAATGCATCATTTAAATCCAAGTATTTATATGCAAGCAAGTCCTTGTTGAATTTTTCCTTGTGAGAGAGTCAATGATCACCCTAGTGAGCCAACTTGAACAGCTCATGAACCATTCAAAAAGCACAGTTTAATGAGATTTATTAATTGTAGAGCATGGATAACCATTCAAAAAGCACAATTTAATGAGGTTTATTAACCGGCGAGCATGGATAATCATTCAAAAAGCACAATTTAATGAGGTTTATTAACTATAGAGCATGAATCAATGATCCATGCTATAATCATGATCGTGATGTTTATCTATATTCGGAGTGAAAAGATTTTCCCCAAGCATGGAATAGAATATTCCTCAAGTGTTGCTCCACTGCTCATGAGCATCCATAGCCTTGATGGAATCACCACAACATCACAGGCCTTGCTCCACTATCAATGAAGTATCCATAGCGTTGGTGAATCTACCATTTAAAATCTTGATGGGTATTGATTGATTTCTATTTGAATTTATTTAAGATTTGTCATGTTGGGTATATTTTATTTTCATCCATGGACTTATGAATTTTCACCTTTCACGTGAACAATGAATTTAGTGTATACAAATGGATTGATTTGGTGAGATAACTCATTAACCAAATCAAAGTAGGGGAAAAACCAAAGTGTTAGTCACTTGGAAACAATCTTGGAACATCCATTATTCACATTCAAATCATTCTTCTTCAACCCATTACTAAACAAAAAGCCATGTATTGTTTGTTAGGATTGATCTCTGGTGAAATAGGGTAAATGTGAGTTGATGGTGAGAAATAATGACATATACGGGCTACATTCTAAGAAAAAGACAATTGAATTATGGAATTAGTAGGATAGTCATAAAATAAAAAGAAAATTAAAGGTGAAAAAAATGTGAATTTGAAACAAAATGGAAGCAAAATATAGCAATCATAAGCAATCCACTCAAAAAGGGAAAACAAAAAATTAAAGTAAAATAAACCCCCCTAATCTACTTTCTATCCTAACTACACCAATACATCAAAAAATCAAGTGAAATCATGCCAATGTAACTATCAAAGGATATTGATACCTTCAAGAATCTCATAGTGTTGCATGGGCATGTGAGGTCGGTATACCATGAAATGAAAAACTAGAAAGATTGAATCTTTGTATATTTCATTCAAGATAGAAGTACAAGGTGTTTATCATGTTGTGAAGGGGAAAAAAAAAGGGATTCCATCCAATATTCAACAATGTCATAAAAACTAGTATCATAACCTTCAAAAACAAGAATAGAGTTCGAAGGAAATTCAATTACATGAACATCATATTTGCTCGATTGCTTTACAATGTTAACCACTATGGATACATCTCTCTTTTATCATCCTTATCTTTTTTATCAATAGAAAATTGTTTCCAATGCAATATCATGTTTTCCAAATGTTCCAATTGTTCCTTTCTTATAACACAATCTTTTTTATCAATAGAAATTGTTTCCAATTCAATATCATGTTTTCCAAAGGTTCCAATTGTTCCTTTCTTATAACACAATCCACATTGTAAAGCATGGATTGATTTCCCTTAAGAGTTGGATCTTCAACTGTAGGTTCAATAATGCCATAGCTAAGATTTTCTTGAAAAGTGCTATCAATGAGCAAGAGGAAATTGTTTACAATCTTTTCTTCTTCCTCCTTGTGGACAGCATTTTTTCATTATACATAGGTGGTGAATCCCATGACATATTGTTTACAATCCTTTATTCTTCCTCCTTGTGAACATCATCTTTTGCATTATACATATGTGATGCATCCCATGACATATTGTTTACAATCATTTCTTCTTCCTCCTTATGGACATCATCTTTTACATTATACATAGGTGGTGCATCCCATGACATAGTCACCACAAATGGGTCATCATTCTCAAAATAGTCATAAAACATAGTATGGGGGACCTTTTGGTGTCGGCAATTAAATGACATTGCTCGCAATGTATGGAAATCGAACATCTTTAATCATCCTATAAAATTTGTTTCATCATAATTGCATGAACTATACCATCCCAAAAGCAAATTTCTTAAGGAATCAATTCCTCAATGATTAATAATCATGTCACTTTAAAAAACAAGTTATTATCTTCCTCAAAATGTTAAAAAAAAAGATGTTTATATGGTTTTTTATATGGTTTCAATGAATATTTTTGCTATTTTTTATAAATGATTTTCTAAAGTGTTAAGAGAGAGTATGTTCTTTAACCAAGTTACACCAACCAACAATACCAATAGACAATGCTCGCAATCTATGGAAATCTAACATCTTTAATCATTCTATGAAATTTGTTCATCATAATTTCATGAACTATACCATACCAAAAGCAATTTCTTAAGGAATCAATTCCTCAATGATTAATAATCATGTCACTTTAGAAAATAAGTTATTATCTTCCTCAAAATGTTAAAAAAAAAAAATGTTTATATGGTTTCAATGAATGTAATCTATGGAAATCTAACATCTTTAATCATTCTATGAAATTTGTTCATCATAATTGCATGAACTATACCATACCAAAAGCAATTTCTTAAGGAATCAATTCCTCAATGATTAATAATCATGTCACTTTAGAAAATAAGTTATTATCTTCCTCAAAATGTTAAAAAAAAAAAATGTTTATATGGTTTCAATGAATGTTTTTGCTATTTTTGCTAAATGATTTTATAAAGTGTTAAAAAAGTGTATGTTATTTAACCAAGTTACACCAACCAACAATACCAACAAACAACAAAGAGGATAAATGTTCCCATTGAATATTTTATTATTCTCTCTCTCCCTCGTTAGCATGAGGCCTCCTCTATCCAATGTGAAGAGGTATAATATGAATTTGTGGTGTATCAACAAAGTGTATAACTCATTGGACAAAGGTCTCAAGTTCCATCCTCATTAGTGACAACACTTTGTAATGAGTCATTGCCCTAGCCAATAATGGTTTGGATCTTGTATTTGGAGGGTAGTAGTGATTTTTTATTCAAACCAAATATTATTCGATTCTCAGCCCTGAACAGCTCCTATTAGCTATTACATACTATTGTAATCACATCCACTAGGGCTTGTTAGATATCGTTGTGATTGCACCTACCACTGCATACTAGATATTGTTGCAACCTCACTTACACATGCCAAGCAATAAATAAACGTTAACTTCACAACAATAACTCTCCAACTAAATCACCTTTGCATACATCAAAGGAAAAGATGAATCTAGGACTCACTAAATATAGCACATTCTTAACAAGGGATCCTCCTAGATGGGGTGCTAGACGTTAAGAACAAGGCAGGGCAAAGGACAGCCACCTAGAGTCTCGACACAACTTGGAAGATAGATGGCGAGGTGGCAAGAAAATTGGTTCTCCAAGCTATCATCGAATACAGGTGTCGACTGGTCGAAATGGGAGACACGGTGACGATGGGACCCGTGTAGAGGACGTCAACCTCGAAACATGATGAGACTGCAAGGACAGATGGTTATCTAGTTTAGATAGATGGTTCGCAAGTTAGTTAAGGGAGTAGTATGACGGAGAGTTGGAGCTGGTGGTCATCAAAAGGAGATATTGTCGGTACAGACTCAACCACAATGGGATAAGAGCGCCATGAATGTAAAGTATGTGTGAAATCGTGGGAGTACACAGAACTCATAAGACGTTGACGAGAATTCTCCAGAAAATGTTATGGCAAGTACGTTGGGTGAGGTGGTCGATGTGAAAGGAATTAGCTACATGAGGAGTTGGTGGAATGGATCGACATTGTTTAAGTTATTAGAAGGGGAGAGCTTCAGCCAGAGGCTTATCACAGAAACTCACATGAATCTTGGCAGAGACAATGAGTAGAAGGTCCAAAAGTGGGGGTTGCAATTCTCAACCCAAGGAACTGAAATTTGGGGAGAGCCCAACACCCAAAGAAGATTGAATTTGGAGTGGGCGGTAAGGTGAGTCTGGAGAAGGCATGCAAGTAAGGGGTTGTGGAGAGGTCGAGCAACTAGGCTCAGAGGAAAGGGGTGCACGGAGGACACAGGAAAAGACAATCCAACAAGGGGTTGCAGGATGGCTAGGCGAGGAGTGAGAGGTGACCAATAGAAGGGAAGAAAGTGAAGGCTTCCTCAAACCAAGGTCCTATCAATCGCATCAAAGAAGCTAGAGAGGAATAGATGGTTGGCTCCAAGTTTAAGTATCTATGTATATATGTGGAGAAGGGTTTAAGTTTGAGTAGCTTCGGAAGATATTCTTATTGTATTTAATTGTATTAGACCAAGTCAAAACCCTAAAGAATAATATTATGTTGTATTTGTAAATGCGTCCCTATTATGCCTTTGTATAAGTCAAATGTAAATTAGAAAGTGTAAAGTGTACAAGTCAGCCCTGACCTTATTCTGGGTGGCTCAACTTGTATTTTTAAGAGGCTAGGCGCCTCACTTGTAGAACACACACAACACATGTTCTCTCACAAGGAAAAGTGTGCAAGTTTGAGGAGGAGATGTAGCTATATAGTAAGGGTGTTTTGGTGAAGGGTTTTGGTTATCTGTTGGAGGCCTATATTGGTTTAGTGGTGCGCTACTCTGTTCTGGTTAGGGTTTCTGGTCTATCTTCTATTTTGTGAGATCTCTCTTGGAGAGAGACATTGTACTTGTTGATGAATCTATATTGAAAAAGCTATGTTTGGTTTTATCCCCCAAGAGGGTTTCCTAGGATAAATCGTCTGTATATTGTGGATGTATTTCTTTCAGCGATCTTGATGCATGCAGTTATTGTTCTAATTGTTAAAAGTTAAAGAATATTGAATACACTTAAATGCTTAAGTGAAATTTTAACATGGTATCAGAGTGGGTCTGAAAGAAGCCATTTTCACAGTCTAGAGGAACTCACTGGGGAAAACAAGTTCATAGAAATACTCTCCTAACCCTAGCGCACCTTTTCCCTGGACCAGTTTCACAGTTCATGGAGTTTCTAAAAATTAGGGTTTGTGCATATAACCCTAGGTGATGATGTCACCTTCTTTTTGAAGGAAGTTGGTAAAAGTAAAACCATTTAGGAGTTCGCCTAAGGAGGGTGAATCTTTCCCTTGGAGAAGAATTCCAAAATTTTCATTTTGAAAAATTAGGGTTTCCTCATAAACCCTAGATCAAGACGTCTTGGCAGTTGCACACTGAAGATGTAGTAGTTCATTGTGGCATAGAACACTCTTTGGTAAGTTCAAAATCCTTTCTTTAAAAAAAAAAAAAATTTCTTATTATATTTTCGTCTCAGGGAAAGATGACTCTCATCATTAAGCTTGATGAGAAGCTTGAGGGTGTTGATAACTTTTGAGCATGGAAGTATAGAGTGATGATCATTCTAGAAGAGAATGACCTAGAAGATTTCATCAAAGAAGAAGTTCCAAAACTAGAGGAAGATGTGACAAGGAAAAGTACAAGAAGAGTTTGTTCAAGGCAAAAAGAATCATCGTTGATTCTATCAAGGATCATTTGATCCCTCATGTCTCATCATTGACAACTCCCAAGTAAATGTTTGATGCACTATCTCGATTATAGGAAGGAACGAATATCAGTCAGAAGATGACCTTAAGAACACAACTCAAGAATGTGAAGATGCAGAGTTCAAAAACCATTCAATCCTACTTCACAAGGGTGTCTCAAATCAAAGAACAACTTGAAGCCATTGGAGACACAATCAAAGAAGTTGAATTGGTAATGACTACATTGAATGGTCTCCCAAGATCTTGGGAATCATTCATTCAGGGAATCTGTTCAAGAAGAAAGCTAACAAAGTTTAGCAGACTATGGGAGGATTGCACTCAGGAAGAAGCTAGATTGGCAGTAAGAGAAGAGTGTTGATATTTGGGACCTTGGAAAGTGGTCCCCTTATGTTTGTGAGTCTCTAAACACAAAGGGGGGGAATATTACCCTTATTACTTTACTTTATGTTCTAATTTCGCATTGACTTAGGAGTTTAAGTCAAAAGTGAAATATGTCACTTAAGTTATTAAAGTGACATTTAATTCACTTTTTGGGTGAGTTAAAGGACATGAGGCAAACTAAGGAAAGTGGGTTTCCTAAGTGATATTTTTGGATTAAATATCACCCATTTATTAGACATGGTTAGATTGGATTTAGGCCATTCATATTTTAGGGTTTGGCTAAAGAGAGGCTAAAGGGGGGGAAAGGGTAAGGAAGATATTCATTCTTCAATTGAGAGAGTTGAGAGGAGAGGAGGAGAAGAAGAGCACTTGGGTGCATTTCTTAAGGAACAAGGTAGGAGGCATTGCTACTTGAGCTTGGAGGGCGCATGTTATGACCCAAGGGGGGAATATATATGGCTAAATGTATATGATATGACCCCAAGTGGGGGAATATATGGGCCTAAATGTACATGTAATGTGTAAATACATATGTAATAGGGTCGGCCTAGTGATAAAGGGGCCTCATGTGCAAGTGTGAATAGCTATATATAAGAGATCATGTATTCATTATTAACATGTGAATTGTGAAGTGTAAAAGGTATTTGGTTATTTGGAGGGGGTTCCCCTATTCTTTAAGAAGTTATTGTGTAACTTATCTATATTGGATTTGTGATCCATGTTGGCATTTTATACATGGTGTGTACTTCTATTATTTTATGATATTTTGAGCATTTGGATCATTACATTTGGTATCAGAGCATCGATCCTAGGGTTTTTCTCCTCAAGATAGTCATTTTTTCATTTTCGCTATAACTTTTTCTTGGAGAAGTTTCAGAAGGTGATACCTAGATAATATTCAGAATACTTATCAGAGTACATGTGATATGAATTTCATCTTATTTGTCATTGTACTTTCGGAGATACACTATGTGGAAGATAGGGTATCTCACTAATCCTATTGACTAGTCTCAAACATGTGTTTTGGGTAAAGCAGTGATAACTTCTTCCTATTGTATCCAAATTGAGTGAAGACAATTGAATTGGATAGTAGACAGTATGTAGTATTTCGGGTACAAGTTTCAGAATTTTATATCAATTATTTTTCGCGGAACACACTATACAAGTGTGATCTCTTGGAAAGGCCAAAAATCAGCAAGGTGTGGGGAAGTTACCATAACTTCCACTTGGCACATCCAATTTTGGTCAGACATCTGGAATTTCAGAGAAGAAATTCTAGAGTACTACAGGTCACAATTTCATACTGAGAAGGGACGAAATTGCAGAGATACATAATAAGTAAAGTCGGACAGGAGGGAAAACTCCAAATCAGGGTTTCAAAGGTATGTTCACTTAAAACTATTATAACTTTTGATTGGAATGTCTGATTGAGCTGATTCAAAATCCATTGGAAATATAACACATAGAAGAGAATATTGGAGAAATTATTACAAGTGTTTGAGATCTGTATCTTTAATATATTGAGTTTGTGATTTGAGGGTTGGGATAAGACCTCAATTAAGAATCAATGGAAATACCTAAATTTACAGGAGATGAAGATAAAGATGAAATCAATCCTATGGAAGGGTTGAGGTTGGTAAAAGAATATAATATGACTCCTTCGAAGGCAAGAAATTATTTTTTTTATGAAGCTTGGAAGTGGTGGATGAGTGTTGATCAAAATACTAGATGGCACTGCACATGGGAAGAATTTGAAAAACTTTTCTCAGATAAATGGATTAGGGATACAAAAATGGAGGAATTGTATAGAATTTAAGATGAATTAAAAGAAGCAAAAGAAGATTTTAGGAAGAAGGGTGAGGAGTTATCTAAGATACGATCCCTTAATGAATCACTCATTAAGGAGGTTAAGAACTTAAAGCAAGAAAATAATAGTAAATCAAAGTGGGAAAATGATGAGTCAAGGGAAGATTTGAAAAATAAAGATGAAGAGATATTTAGATTACAAAATCATAATAAAAAACTATTGCATGAGATCAAGAGATTGAAATAAGAAAAGAAGAATTGTCAAAATCAAGAAGAAAGAAGGATCCTGGATGAAGAATCTACTAAAAGACTAAAAGATGAAATTTGCATGAAGGTTGAGGAATCCTTAAATATTGATGAGGTAAAATCAGGAACACAAGCCAGAATTGAAGAAGGACATCAAAATTTGTTAGATGGGATCACATTGCAGCTTCAAAAGGAGAAAGAAGACAAGATTCAAGAAGGTCAATAGAAGATACTTGAAGAAGTTGAACTCCATCTAGAGGGTGTACATGCCAAATATGATGGTATTATCTTGAAGGCTAGAGTAATCAAAGACCAAGCAAAGATGATCGAGGATGTCATTGTCGTTGAAAAGAAGATAGATGAAATGCATATGCAGAGTGAAGACCATCAAATGTGAAACCGTATCGACACCCTCATTACCAAGAAACATTTCAAGGAAGACAAGAAGGATGATGTCAACATTATGAAGGAAGAAGATGGAATAATTGTCCATATTCATGGAACAAGGCATCACTAAACTACTCTTCAACAAGCTATTATCATAGACCAACAATGACTACAAATTGGAGAAGCTTCAACAAAAATACATGGAATCAAAGGAAAGAAAATTATGCAACAACTAGACACCAAGGATTAAGACCGAAAATAATTGATTTTGGATTGATAGATCATCAACAATGGAATGATCAAAGCAAGAACATAAGAAAATCATATTACTTGGTTTCATCACATATGAAGCCTTTAAATGCAAAGATTTGAGGACAAATCTTTTTGAAGGAAGGTATTATGTTATGACCCAAGGGGGGAATATATATGGCTAAATGTATATGATATGACACCAAGGGGCGGCATATATGAGCTTAAATGTAGATATAATGTGTAAATACATATGTAATAGGGTTTTCTTAGTGATAAAGGGGCCTCATGTGCAAGTGTGAATAGTTGTATATAACAGATCATGTATTCATTATTGACATGTTAATTGTGAAGTATGAAAGGTATTTGGTTATTTGGAGGAGGTTCCCCTAATCTTTAAGGAGTTATTGTGTAACTTATCTATATTGGATTTGTGCTCTACGTTGACATTTTGTAAATGGTGTGTACTTCTGATATTTTATGATATTTTGAGCTCTAATACCAAATGTAATGATCCAAATGCTCAAAATATCATAAAATAATAAAAGTACACACCATGTACAGAATGTCAATGTGGAGCACAAATCCAATATAGATAAATTACACAATAACTCCTTAAACAATAGGGGAACCCCCTCCAAATAACCAAATACCTTTCATACTTCACAATTCACATGTCAATAATGAATACATGATCTCTTATATATAGCTATTCACACTTGCACATGAGGCCCATTTATGACTAGGTCAACCCTATTACATATGTATTTACAAATTAGATGTANATAAATTACACAATAACTCCTTAAACAATAGGGGAACCCCCTCCAGATAACCAAATACCTTTCATACTTCACAATTCACATGTCAATAATGAATACATGATCTCTTATATATAGCTATTCACACTTGCACATGAGGCCCATTTATGACTAGGTCAACCCTATTACATATGTATTTACAAATTAGATGTATATTTAGGCCCATATATGCCCTCCCTTGGGGCCATATCATATACATTTAGATATATATATTACACCCTTGGGTCATAAAAGTGCATTGCATGTGAGGAGTGTTTCGATGGAGTTGGGTGCACTCACATGAAGGAGGGTGCATTCTAAGCTTAGGGGCGCACTTGGAGGAAGGAGGGTGCAAGGATTCAAGGAGGGTGCACCATAGTTCATGAGAGTATTCATGGAGGAGGAGTAGGAGGGGTGCACTATCGTGAGGAAGCTTTAGTGAGAGGATAAGGGCGCACACCATCTTTGAGGGAGCTATTGCTAGAGGAGGGGCGCACTAGAGCTTAGTGTGCACTAGGCCAAGAAAGGAGGCACACTTGTGTAGAGGACGCTAAGTCCAAGGCAGAGGGAAAGAGCTTAACAAGGTTCAAGTGGGCAAAGGAAAAGGGAAAGTAATATCAAAAGCAAAGTCAAAGGGCAAAGAAAGAGGCCAAGGCATTAGCAAGAGAGGAAGGGTGCCTTACTTCAATGAGCTAGTAGGCACATCTTCAAGGGACTCCAAATCATCCGAGAGGTGTTTCTATTGTATTAGGTTCACTTGTATATGTTTTCCTTGTTTTACATTTTTCTTTGAGATCTTCTATATACATCTATCTCCAAACTGGTTTTCCCCGAGGGGGTTTTATCCAGGGTCATGTTGACCAAAAATACTTGTGTCCAATTTCATGCATGCTTACATGTGTATATCATCATTTTAGAGTTGTAAAGATCTATAGGAGTGTTATTTGTTTTGAGTATATTTCATGTGCTAACATTGGGTTATGAAAACACTTGCAAGGGCACCTCAAAAAAAGAACTTAACCATCAAAATTATGAGCAGAAAGTACTTGATTGTTTGTTGTCCTAAAATAGCAGCAAAGGAAAGTTTTGGAGAATAAACTTAGAGCCAAATTTTAGGTCAAAGGCATACTTGTTTTCACAGCCTCATAGTACCTCATTTTTCTTCACGGTATCAGAGCCCTTGTTGGAAAAGACTTGTTGATTTCTAGAGCATACAGTTGGCAGTTTCTTGACAGCTTGTTGGCAGACTTTTGGAACAACTTGTTGACAGTTTGTTGGACAGTGTGTTGGCAGATTTGTTGGACAGTTTGTAGGACTATTTTGGACATTTGTGTACACCCTCTCATCACACCTATGTTGACAGGATTTAGGTTGTATTCTTGTGCAGTTTTAGAAACAATGGGAGTTTCAATGGACAGCCATATCAGTGTCCCAGATGTGAGCAGAGGATAGGCTAGATGGAGTTAGCAACTGGTCCCCTTGGAAGACCAGGATTATATTCGTCTTGGAGTATCTTGAACTATGGGATATAGTTCAAGCTCCCATGGAGATTCCTCCTACACCTGCTCCTTCACCATTGATGGATGCATATTTTAGGAAGAAGAACACCAAGGAGAAGAGGACTATTTGTGATGTGGTGAGGGACCACATCATACCCCACTTGACTAGGAAGGACTATGCCTTTGAGATGTGGGCCTCATTGTCCAAGTTGTACCAGAGTCCCAATCAAAACTGGAAGATGGTTCTGCAGGACAAGCTCAAGAGCATTCAGATGCTCGATTCAGAGTCGGTCACATCATTCCTTGGAAAATTTACAAAGATTTGAGATGAGTTGGTCGTAGTCAGGGAGAATGTGGATCCTGACTTCTTGGTGAGGACAGCTTTGAACAGCCTTGGAGGTCATGCCTACTTGGGAGAGACTTTGGGACGACTTCGTACAGGAGGATTTGAAACGCAGCTCAGGATCTTCAGGACAGTAGTGTATTTCAAAGGGTGATGAGGATCTTTCTCTGTGGACTAAGGGAAAGAAGAATACCTGCAAGAGTGGTGTTAAACAGGGTCCCAAGGGAGGGGAAAAACCACAGCAGAGTGGCAATGGGAAAGAGAGAGACATGACCATAGTGATATGTTTTACTTATGGAGAGATGGGTCACTATGTAGGATAGTGTACCAAGAAGAAGAATAAGAAGCAGCGGGATGGTATGGCAGCGACAGCAAAGGAGGAGGAGTTCGTTACTCAGTTTGCGAGGGAGTGTGATTTTATCAGTTGTTGTTTTTCAGTTGATTCACCATCCAACGGTCGGTGGTCATACATGGTTGAGGAGGTCCCATTGAATCAGAGTATTGATTCAGAGGGAGCTCAGACTCAACTTTCGAGGACACCATCTTCAAGGATGACTCGTCCACCCGGGAGAGATTCAGTTTTAGAGTTTCTGAGCAGACGGAGAGTTGGTGCAAAGGCTTCAGCGCATTAGAGATTGATGATTGGGAGTAAGGCACCACAAAGGCTTGAGCCTCACTTGTCTATGGAGACAAGCATATCAGGTTTAGGTTCCACTTCAAGTGGAAGTCACTTGGTGAGAGACCATGTTGAGGATCTTGGTGAGATGCCAAGGTCCAGAGACTCTTGGTGAGATACCAAGAGGTGAGACTCTTGGTGAGATGCCAAGAGAGATACTCTCGGTGAGATTCCAAGAGATGTGACTCTTGGTGAGATGCTAAGGGTAGGGACCTTTGGTGAGATTCCAATAGGTAGAAATCCTTGGTGAGATACCAAGGTTGAGATCTTTGGTGTGATGCCAAGATCTAGGTGATATTGGATAGGTGGACATGCACTTCCATATATAGATCACGCAGGATGAGAAGATCTGTGTGAGATACCACTTGTGATGATCAGGGTACAACCATACTCACTGAGTATTTTCTAGCAGGAAACCATGTCCACTTCAGGGATGAGATTGGGNATAGGTGGACATGCACTTCCATATATAGATCACGCAGGATGAGAAGATCTGTGTGAGATACCACTTGTGATGATCAGGGTACAACCATACTCACTGAGTATTTTCTAGCAGGAAACCATGTCCACTTCAGGGATGAGATTGGGGGTGAATGGCACTTTCCTCAGTAAGAGGGAGTGTTGAGATTTGGGTACCTTGGAAAGTGGTCCCCTTGTGTTTGTGAGTCTCTAAACACAAAGGAGGAGACTATTAACCTTATTACTTTACTTTATGTTCTAATTTAACGTTTGTTATCACATATTTCTGCAAGGGGATGTTTTCCTTTGGAGTTGGCCATTGGGTGACCAAATGCGAAAGAAGTGGAATTAAAAAATCACAAATGTATTTCATCCAAATTTGGGGCACGATTGTGCAAAGGCACGCACATATATGGTCAGCTAAAATCCAATCAAGCACAAGTTCAGTCTCAGCCATCGGATCCATCAAGCAAATCGATCAACGGTGGAAAGTCCTCACGGGAATCAAGAATCAGGACTTCGAAATAATGTCAAAATGATTTATCAAAGGCTCGAAGTGGCCGAAGCCCGAAGTGCCGAAGTGGCCAAAGCCCGAAATCCCGAAGTCTGAGTTCAACGTAGGTCATCCGATCCAGCAGGACACGTGACCCCAGATCCAAAAAGCAGAGGATACCACTTCGATAATTTTGAAGTGAGGAAGGTATGCATCGTCCCAGGGCCCCGAGGATTGAAGTCTTGAAATGCGAAGCAGATCTGGATCGTCTGATCGCGGAAGTTCGTGAGTCATTGATCTGATGCGGGAGTTCAGAAATCGGGAGAGGGAAGGTAAGCTAACTTTCGACCTCCATAAATGTGAATTCGTGAAGCGCTTAGGAAGTGGGCCCAAGGTCACAGCCCGTGGTCATGAGAAAAGAAAGTCTAGGGGAAAGGTTGGCGCCCATCACGAGGAGCCTCAGTCATCAGATGCATAGTAGATCCGACTGTTGATCTAGGCGCAGCAATTTCGTAAGTCAGGAGTCGGGATTTATGTTGTCAAGTAATATGAGGATTCCTGAAGGGCGAAATCTCGAGGCGCCTGTGAAGTTAAGTGACGGGTCATGGCCTAAGGTCGCATGTGGGGAAGCGGTGAAAAATATGTCAGCGTCTTGTAGAAGCTCCCTAGGTATTCAAAGCCTCGTTCTGATCTCGATGAAGCAGTTAATGGAGGTAGGTGTTGGTAGCTGAAACCTCATCACAGCCCATGAATGGAAAGCCAGAAAGGACTGGTTGTGGAGGCAGATTGTCAGCTCATAGTTCCCCTACGAATGGATTTTTCCTGCAAATCCCATACTGAATGAGGTTGCGTCTGACAAAGGAATACCTACACAGTATGACTGAGAAGACATTGCACCATGGAAGCTCGAGCACGCCTCTGCTGGGCGAATTTTTTTTAAGTATATGTATGGAGTTCTGTTATTTTGTAGAGGTCTTTGGGTTGAGTACAGCTCCCAATTTTGTAATGCTTGTGATGCCAGAGTTGTTCTTTGGTTATGTAATCGATTTGAGACTTTCATGTTCATAGAAGTCAATTTCTTGTTTCTTTCCATTTTGTCTATAAAAAATGTTTGAAACACTTGGGTATGGAGGATCTAGTTGAGGATTATTATGTTGTTATGATGTAGGTTTTATCATGGAGGTATCATGGTCGGTTTCATTCATTTCCATGTGTTCATTTTTCCTTTTCACATTGAATAGCTCAGGCATGGATGATCTAGTCGAGTTGTTGTCGTGGCAGGATGATGGAGGTTTGATCATTATGTTGTTGTAACAGTGTTGCTTGCAACACATTTCGGTGTTTGAAACCTGAGCTCCAGATTTCTCTCGAGTTTTAGTTTTTCATCTCTGAGCTTCTAAAGGTTGGATGCCCATAGCAGTCTTGTTCACCTTTCTCACTAAGTCTTCCCTCTGCTCTCGCTTTAACTCAATTTCTTGACTGAATTTAATGTGGCCCTCACTTCCCTGTTCATTTCTTGTCTAGTCCTATGTTTAACATCATTTAGGTTCTGAGTTTGCGCCCATTTGACCCCATTTAAACCAATATGTGACATAAAAACACTGATGGGTATTGGGCTTACCCTCTTCGCAATCAGAGGGTGACTTCTAGTGCTAACATTTCTGGCATCGTTGTCGGGGACAAAAATGAAGATATCGGAGAATGACAACAAGCTTTTAATTCAGAAGGTGCATCATATATCAAAACCATTGAAGATTGCAACTTGCACCTAGAAACTCCACTGTTTCGGTGTGGCTGCCTCTGGCTACACCTGAAGCCCCCATGGGAGAACACAACGATTAGAGATGGTCTTTGATGGTGAACAAAGACCTGACACACTCATTATGCATATCATTCACCTGGTGACTCAATGGTTGAAGGATCGATTGGCGACTCCACTGGTTCGAAATGGAAAGAATCATGGCTCGAAGGTTTGCTCCCTTTAATTTCTCTATTGTTCCTGGTTTTCCCAATGTTGTTCCTACTCCAAATGAATGGGGTGATTATTTGCCCATATTTAGAGAGCGTAAAGAGGACAACCCTGCTCAGCGTCTTCATAAGTTTCATGAACTAATGCATCAATGGGAGATACATCATGAGGATGTATTGTTAAAGATGTTCATGTTCTCATTAGCAGGAGATGTTCGCCAGTGGTATCACTCCTTACCTACTACTATCATTTCCTCCCTAAGAGAATTTCATGTAGCTTTCAATAGACATTGTCGAAATTTTTATTCCTTTGAGTTTATTTGTCATAATTGTTGTGAGGAATATGAGGACAGTGATCAAGATATCATTGTTTTGAATGAAAGCTGTGAGGATAAGGGACATCCCCCGGAGGAGCTGATGGAGCTGATATGATCACTTTCTGCAAGAATAGAGGAATTGAAGGTAGATCGTGCTTGTTTCTCTTATGGAGACGTAGAGGATTCTCCATTCCTTGAGGCAGAGGTTCTTGGCAATTCTACTAAGGAAGATGACAAAGATTTCATAGTTTTATAGGCCTTGCATTATGCTCCTGATGTGCCTGTCATTTCAACCTTTGATGATTATTCGAATGAGGAGCAGTAAATCCCTGCATCACAATTTGTTGACCTGGGGAGCATCTAGCCTGTATATGACAGCTACGAATCAGACTTTGAGTTGGATATGAAGGATTTCCAAGAACATACTGCATAGTACCATCCTCTGTTCGTTAAAGAAAATTATCATGAGGAAATCAATCATCCTAGGCCTGCAGAAGACCAAGAGAAGATCTTTCCCAAGGTTCTCGTTTATGATGATTATGAATTTGATCCTTGGGAGAGATATGAAGAATAAGAGGAGCAATAGAAGGGGCAGTTTGTCTCCTATCCAGATCATTTCCGCGAGCAACCGTCGTCTGGGACCAGTCAGCCTGCATCGACTGTTCGCCCACCTGTGCCTACCAAGGATATTCAGCCATGTGCTAGAAGCAGTGTAGCAAGGAAGGCTCCCTGTTACAAATTTTCTGGAGTTTGTCGCTTGTCTTATGAGCCTATGAAGGAATACATGGAGTTGCATTTCCTTCATGTTTTGAAGCCGCCCAGCTTCATCCTAACCTGAACATTAGGAGGAAAGATGAAGGATGTAACCGTTCTATTGTCACGGTTGCATTATCTGTTATCAATTATCGACAGAGTGAAGGAGCTTCCAGTTAGGAAGTTTCTTGAATGGCTATGGTGGAAGTTTGCTTTCACATAGCACTGTATAAAAAATTATTAGTTTAGGATTGTACATAAATAAGCCCCTTGGAGCATGTGTGTTTTTTTTTGTTTTACTTATTGGCTTTTATTCCTCAGCAGGGTGTTTTGAGCTTGACTCCATAGCCCAAAAGAAGGTGATTGAAGTTGCAAAAGGAGATCCTAGAGCCTCGCAAGGAGGACTCTATCCCCCATGGAGCCTAATGTTATCACATATTTCTACAAGGGGATGTTTTCCTTTGGAGTTGGCCATTGGGTGACCAAATGCAAAAGAAGTGGGCTTAAAAAAACACAAATGTATTTCATCCAAAGTCAAGGCGTGATTGTGCAAAGGCACGCACATATCTCATCGGCTAAAATCCAATCAAGCACAAGCTCAGTCTCAGCCATCGGATCCATCAAGAAACTCAATCAGCGGTGTAAATTCCTCACCGGAATCGAGAATCGGGACTTTGAAATAATGTCAAAATGGTTTATCAAAGGCCCGAAGTGGCCAAAGCCCGAAGTGCAGAAGTGGCCAAAGCCAAAAATCCCAAAGTCTGAGGTCAACATAGGCCATCTGATCCAACAGGACAAGTGGCGCCAGATCTGAAAAGCGGAGGATGCCACTTCAGGAATTTTGAAGTGAGGAAGGTGCGCATCGTCCCGGCTCCCCGAGGAGCAAAGTCCCAAAATGTGAAGCTAATCTGGACTGTCCGATTGCGGAAGTTCATGAGTCGTTGATCTGATGCGGGAGTTCGGAATTCGAGAGAGGGAAGGTAAGCTAACTTTCGACCTCCCAAAACGTGAAGTCATGAAGAGCCCAGGAAATGGGCCCAAGGTCACAGCCTGTGGTCATGAGGAAAGCAAGTTTGTGGCAAAGGTTGGCACCCATCGCGAGGAGCCTCAGTCGTCGGATGCATAGCATATCCGACCATCGATCTGGGTGCAGCGATTTCGTAAGTTAGGAGTCGGGGTTTCTGTTGTCAAGTAATATGAGGATTCTCGAAGGGTGAAATCCCTAGGCGCATGTGAAGTTAAGCGACGGGTCATGGCCCTAGGTCACATGTGGGGAAGGGTTGAAAAATCCACCAACATCTCGTAGAAGCTCCCTAGGCATTAAAAGCCTCATTCTGATCCCGAGGAAGCAATTAATAGAGGTAGGTGCTGGTATCTGAAACCTCAGCATAGCCCATGAATGGAAAACCAGAAAGGACTGGCCATGGAGACATATTGTCAACTCAAATTTCCCCTATGGATGGATTTTTCCTGTAAATCCCATATTGACTGAGGTTGCGTCTGACAAAGGAATACCTACACAGTCTGACTTAGAAGATGTTGTGCCATGGAAGCTCCAGCACGCCTCTGTTGGGCGAATGTTTTTTGAGTATATGTATGGAGTTCTATTATTTTGTTTAGGTCTTTAGGTTGAGCAGAGCTCCCAATTTTGTAATGCTTGTGATGCCAGAGTTGTTCTCTAGTTATGTAATCGATTTGAGAATTTTATGTTAATAGAAGTCAGTTTCTTGTTTATTTCCATTTTCTCTGTAAAAATTGTTTGAAACACTCGGGTATGGAAGATCTAGCCGAGGATTGTTATGTTGTTATGATGTAGGTTTGATCATGGAGGTATTTTGATCGGTTTCATTCATTTCCATGTGTTCCTTTTTCCTTCTCACATTGAATAGCTCGGGCATGGATGATCCAATCGAGTTATTGTCGTGGCAGGATGATGGAGGTTTGATCATTCTGTTGTTGTAACAGTGTTACTTGCAACACATTTCGGTGTTTTAAACTTGAGATCTAGATTTCTCTTGAGTTTGAGTTTTTCATCTCTGAGCTGTTGAAGGTCGGATGCCCATAGCAGTCTCGTTCACCTTTCTCACTAAGTCTTCTCTCTTCTCTCACTTTAACTCAATTTCCTGATTGAAGTTAATATGGCCCTCACTTCCCTGTGCATTTCCTATCCAGACATGTGTTGAACATCATTTAGGTTCTGAGTCTGCGCCCATTTGACCCCCTTTAAACCAACCTATGACATAAAAACATTGATGGGTATTGGGCTTACCCTCTCCGCAATCGGAGGGTGACTTCTGGTGCTAAAAACATTGACTTAAGAGTTTAAGTCAAAAGTAAAATATGTCACTTAAGTTATTAAAGTGACATTTAATTCACTTTGTGGGTGACTTAAAGGACATGAGGCAAACGAAGGAAAGTGATTTTCCTAAGTGAGATTTTTCGATTAAATATCACCCATTGAATAGACATGGCTAGATTGGATCTAGGCCATCGATCTTTTAGGGTTTGGCCAAAGAGAGGATAAAGGAGGGAAAAGGGTAAGGAAGAGATTCATTATTCACTTGAGAGAGTTGAGAGGAGAGGAGGAGAAGAAGACCATTTGGGTGCATTTATTGAGAAGAGGAGGGCGCACAAGGTAGGAGGCATTGCTACTTGTGCTTGGAGGGTACATTTCATGTGAGGAGGTGCTTCCATGGAGTTGGGTGAATTCACATGAAGGAGGGCGCATTCTAAGATTAGGGGCGTACTTGGAGGAAGGAGGGTGCAAGGCTTCAAGGAGGGTGCACCATAGTTCATGAGAGTATTCATGGAGGAGGATGGGAGAACTATCTTAAGGAATCCTTAGTGAGAGGCTAAGGGCACACACCATCTTAGAGGGAGTTATTGCTAGAGGAGGGGCACACTAGAGCTTAGTGCACACTAAGCCAAGAAGGGAGGCGCACTTGTGTAGAGGATGCTAAGTCCAAGGAAAAGGGCAAGAGATTAGCAAGGTTCAAGTGGGAAAAGGCAAAGGCAAAGGAATCTCAAAGGAAAAGGGAAAGGGAAAGGAAAGAGGCCAAGGAATTAGCAAGAGAGGAAGGACGCACCAAGGAAAAGGGTGCCTTACTTCAATGAACTAGAAAGCACATCTTCAAGGGACTCCAAAGCATCCGAGAGGGGTTGCTATTGTACCAGGTTCACTTGTATATGTTTTCCTTGTTGTACATTTTTATTTGAGATCTTCTATATACATGTATCTCCGAATTGGTTTTCCCCGAGGGGGTTTTATCCAGGGTCATGTTGACCAAAAATACCTAAGTCCAATTTCATGCATGCTTAGATGTGTATATCAGCATTTTAGAGTTGTAAATATCTAGAGGAGTGTTGTTTATTTTGAGTATATTTCATGTGCTAACATTGGGTTACGAAAATACTTGCAAGGGCACCTGAAAAAAAGCACTTAACCATCAAAGTTATGAGCAGAAAGTACTTGATTGTTTGTTGTCCTAAAACAACAGCAAAGGAGAGTTTTGGAGAATAAACTTAGAGCCAATTTTTAGGTCAAAGACTGACTTGTTTCGGCAGCGTCATAGTACCTCAGTTTTCTTCAAAGAGAAACTAGGTGATGAGGAAAATCAATCTCTAGCAGCTTATGCAAGAAAAGGAAAAAACAATAAAGAATTTCACTAACACAAGAAGCCTCATGGGTTACAAAAGACACAAAAGTTTAAAAAATATTTCTCAAATTACAGATGCTACATCTGCCAAAATATGGGACACATTGCAATAAATTGTCCCAACTCTAAAGGTTAAGTCATAAAAGGAAAGTATAAAAGACATCATGCTCGTGCCGTAGAAGATGATGAACCTGATCAAGAGAGAGCCAAAGAATATGACTCAAGCGAAGAATATGTATTGATATCATCTCTTATAGGTACAATTATTCATGGAAGTGACACGTGACTTATTGATAATGGTGCTTCTAAGCACATGACAAGTTACAAGGATTCTTTCTCATAATTAGTTCAGAAGGATTCATCTCACAAGGTGAAGCTCGATGATGACTATCGGTATCCCATTAAAGGAGTAGGAGAAGCCTCTTACAGATTGGATTCTGAAAAGCCTTTGAAGATGAAGGATGTTTTGTATGTACCTGGTTTGAAGAAGAATTTAATTTCTATCTCAGCTTTATTTGAGAAAGGATTCAGAGTTGTTTCATTGATGGTGAAGTTCTCATGTGGCCAAGAGAAAAGTCTATTAATGATGCTATTTAGATTGGTGTTCAAGAAGCAGGTTTATACAAATTGAAGGGACATTCAAACTCGGCATTAGTACACAACACAGTTACTCCAAGTGATAGATGGCATAACAGATTTTCTCACATACACTACAAAGAATTATCGATTGTCAGCAAGATGGTGACATGTTTACCAGAAATCAAAGTGAATCATGAAGTCATATGCAAGGGATTCCCACAAGGAAAGCACGTGAAGAAACCATTTCCAAACAGTGATAGCAAAGCCAAAGGAGCCTTGGACATCACACATTCATATGTGTGTGGACTGATGTTAGCCACTTCACTTGGCGGGTATGTATACTATGTTTCATTTATTGATGATTTCTCACATAAAACTTGGATTTATTTTTTGAAATCTAAAAGTGAAGTATTCAACAAGTTCAAAGAATTCAAGGTACTTGTTGAAAATATTTCTAAGAAGAAGATAAAGATCTTAAGGACATCCCTAGGACATCCACTCCATGCAATGCATCAATACATGATCATGTGCACTCTTGTCTCAGTGTCGGGCCTTTTTCATGCTAGATGAGACCCACCAGACTCAATGCCAACCCTTTTTCATGTTGGATGATATTTTTCCATACTCAGTGCCAACTCTTTTTCATGTTGGATGAGTTCCACTTGTCACTCCCTCTAAAGAGGGACCACACCAAGCTTGTCCCTGAAGTACTCAAACTTCGCCCTCGACAACGACATGGTGAACACATCCGCAACCTGATCCTCGATAGTCACGCATTGGAGCCTCGTTGCTCCCCTCTGTACCATATCCCTGATATAGTACTATCTTATCTCAATATTCTTTGACATGTCATGGAACATCGGGTTCTTTGACAACTTCATGCAACTCTGGTTGTCACACCAAATGCAGGTCACCTCCAATCCGAGACCAAATAACCCAGATAGCATCTTCTGAATCCATACTACTTCTCTACTCGTTGCACATGCTATCACATACTCAGCATCAGTCGTACTGAGTGCCACACATGACTGCTTTTTGTTGCTCCACGTACCATACTGGAGCCAAGACTGAAACAGTATCTAAAAGTGCTCTTCCGGTCAGGAATATTGTTGGCCCAACCTGAATCTGAGTATCCATACAATCCAAACTCATGGTTAGATCTATACCAAAGAGCATGATCTGGAGCACCCTTAAGGTACCTCAACAAATGTTTTGTTGCAACCAAGTGAACCTGTCTGGGATGCTCCAAATGTTGACTCAGGGTGTTCATAGTAAAACATATATATGGTCTTGTGTTCGTCAAATACATCAACGATCCCACTATATGTCTATATAAGGTAGAATATGTTAGCACTCTATAAATTTTGTCTGGCTAAATAGACAAACTACAGAGGTAACTGTTTCAACCAGCTTTAAAACTAACGCACTAGCCTGCTCAACTCAGAGAGGGATCTCTCGTGTCACTTGATATTTCTTTGATAATCAGTGGTTATATTTGGTTTGTTTTGGGGGTTTTTATAAATTTGTTGGCCAAGAAGAGGAGGGACACTCAGGGCTATGGAGTCAAAATTCTGAAATTGAATGAAAACATTGACTGGCATGTAGAACTCTCCAAAGGAAAAAGGTTAAATGAGGCAATGAATCTGATTTGTAAATTGAAATTTGCAAAGTGTAATAAAGAAGGGGAAAAACAAGTAACTACATCAGAGCATTAATAAAATGAATTATGAATTAGTTAGGAAGAAATGCACATAGTTTAAATTGTTTCAGCTTAGAGCATCAAGAGATGAATTCTGAGCTTTGAACTATCCAATTCAAACAGAAGAATATGCAAATGGAATAAAAGAACACAGGAAATACAAACAATGAAGGAAGACAAAACTCATATCATAGCCATTAGAATATTTTCATAAACAATTCAAAATACTTCTGCATATGTATTCAATTCAGTCCCAAAAAAATTACAATAGAGTCCAGAACCACCAGAATTGTGCCCTTGCACTTCTGCCCACCATTAATACACTCAGAACCTCTAATACTTATACAATTCAAGTTCCTTCAGTGTGCAACCGGTTACAATAACTGAAATGAAACGCTTCAGCTTCTACAATGATTACAAATGACAGTTTTCAGAAAAAACGTTCCATGATCCCTGCAGATTCCTCTGACGCTCCAACTCCTTCCTCTGTCGCGTTCTCTTTGAAATGTCACCTATACTCTTTCAAATATAATTGCATTTATCCATATTCTCATTAAATATTTGGGAATAATATATTTGAATAAAATAATTCCCAAATATTTTTCTATCCTATAGAATTAAATTTCCATAATTTAATTTATGCCCGTGGTTTTTAAAACCATTTATTGTTTGGCCCAAACCCTTTACTGTTACTATTTCCATGTGAAAAACATTTACTGTGTAATGTTTTTCCAATTTACTGTTTTACTGTGAAAAAACATTTACTGTGTTTTTTTCCAGTTTACCGTCTTTGGTAAAATACCTTTTATCTTTTTCTTTTACTTCTGTAAATCTTTGGATAAAGAATTATCCAAGTCTTCATTCACATGCATCTTCCCATTTAAATCTTTTTCATGGAAATAAACATTAATTTTTTTAATTTGTAAAACTTAAATCTTACCTTAAAACCTTTTCACCGTGAGGAGGAATTTCATTTATTAGAAATTCCATAATTGTTGTTGAAATTCACTCCTGGAAAAATGACGCACATGAAACATATGATAAATGATGCATTTATTACATAGGGCTTGGGCTGGAGTGGTTTAATCCAGACCGGTTTTACCCCCGATATGCTCCACGTAAAAACATGTGTCCATGAAAGAAACCACGGTAGTTTTCCCCAGCTAGCCTTCACATAATTAACCTCCTCACTACTTCAATCCTCAATATGTATGTGCGCCCTCCATCCAACCTTTGACTTCTCCACATTATAAATTGAGATTTGTGCCCATGATTTGACGTGATTCTATAAATTAAATATTGATTTAAATATTAATATAAATATTTTAATATAAAAATATTTATATTAATAATAATAAACCCTTTTTCTATTTTCTAAGGACTTTGGGCATATGAGGCTTAACACATGACTTTGTGGATAGGATAAGGGTACTTAATAAAAGGAATATTTTTTATTTTCAATGGGAATATGAAAATAAGGGTAAAAATGAATGAAGTGATAGAACTAAGGGATTTAGATAAGTGTTAAGGCTAGGTATAAGTTTGGGATATTCACCAAATTTTTGAATCATGGAGGACATGACCATTTTGGATGATCAGTTGAGTGAAATATTTAGGTGATGGGAGCTTCACAGAGCTGGTGAAAAAATTTAAAAATCCAAGTGGAAAAATAGCACAGGGACAAGATGCTTTGGGAAAAATTAATACAAATTAGCAGGTGATAACATAGGCTCCTATTGGAGATGCTATCCTCCCTGCGAGGTAGCAAAGAACTCGTAGACCCAGTTCCTAATCCATTGGGATGCTCCCAAAACAGGTGTGTGTACCCTGCTCCGACTTGTCACTAGTGTCTGTTGAAAACCAAACTCTGCACACTGCTCTCAACTGGATACTGAACACTGAATACATCGCTAAAATCTAACTGTACACACTACTGGAAATCCAAACTGAAAAATGCTTGACCAACAAGCTTATTTGCACACTCCTATCTACTCTAAAACTGTTGAAATGAATACTCAATCAAGTGATGCTAAAGTGCCAATGCAACCAATCAAGCTATTGGCTTCCTGATTTTTCTCCGCTCACATCTTTCTTAAGCAGACAGACAAATGTAAAAGATGGCAGTTGAAAACAAAAGTTGAATCAAAAACCTAAGCTTATGAATGAAAAAAACTCCTCATTCACTAAAGATTGTAATAGGATGGCCATATGATCTTGAAAACCATGATAAATCATTTCTTCTTGATGAGCAAAAACAGAAAGACAAGCCTCTTTCATAAGTGTTTGTTTCTCTTGCTCTGTTTCTTCAGTTCTAAGAACATTTTCAAATGAAATGGCAGTAATAGGTTTGTCTACTCTTCCATGCATATCAACAAAAACAATCATACATTCTTGAACATCTTCAAATGTGACAGCCGTATTATGTTCATCCTCTTGTTCATCAAACAATTCTGATTTGATTTTATTAAACTTCTGGAAATTTGCTTGAGGACTGTCATTTTGACTTTCAAATGAATGAATGGAAATAAATTCATGTTCATAACCTTATTGTAAATGTGAAAAGCTAACATCATGAACTATTTCACAGTTTAGAGTTCCCATGGATGTATTTTCAAAACCGTGATTTTCAAATGAATCAAATAAAACAATTGTATCTTCATTATCTTTCTGTATTTCTGATTGGAAAGTAGCATACATTGTTTTATTGATTTCCTAAAACTCTATGTCATTTGTTTGTTCATTGCTTGAAGTTTGCATAGATGTAGTTTCAAAATCCTCATCCATGTCTATGCCACTTAGAATTTGAACAACCACATCATTCATAGGGGAAGAAAGACAACTTTGAAACACTTTGTCTTGCTGGAAATCTTGTTGAATATCTTCATCAAGTTTAGGAGAAGGAAAATGACTTTTAACAACAATTTATTGATCAGCTTCATCTTCAACCAAATGAGGGGCTATTATTTGTTGTTGGGATGAATATTCATAAAATTATTCTATGATTTCATCATTCATACACACTTCATCACCAAAAACATTTTCAAGGTACTTAATGAAATGTTCACAAAATTCACAACAATCTTCAAACACCAAGAATGAAGGATTAGATTCTCCATAATGCTTAAAGAACGTTATGTGGAAATCCCTAAGAGAGTATAAGTTGTCTGGTTTTAAACCTTCATACATTAATCTTGCTTTCCCCTCTAAACTAGCCATAAACATTTTCATCAAACAATCCTCATGCAATTCAACCCCCAACTTACATATGTGCATGTGAAATCTAATCAAGTGCAAAGCAGCATCATTTCCTTTCCCATATTTGAATTTAGGCAAATATTTTTGCCAATTTATGTGAGGAATACGATTTGGAAAGCCAAGAATATGAGATCGATTCATTCGAGCATACCTTGAAAATATTGAACTCATCTTCAGACAGTGGAGTCGCCAATGATGTTTTGGAAGCTGGATTCTACATTGAGAGTGGAATCGCCAGTGAAAATTCAA
>SNQJ01S0000461.1:134004-160953 GCA_010110895.2 Picea sitchensis
TTTCCTGCAAGTCTCAGTTTGGCATAAAATTCAAGGTCACTCCAGAAGGGCAAAACCAGGAGCAACACCAAACTGCGCCATTGGACTCGAGTTCCCCTAGTTCAAAGGATCAACCTATCCCGATTGAAGATGATGAAGAAACCCGAGTTGCTAAAGCAAAAGCCAAGCTAGAGCAATTTCAAGAGGAAGCAGAGGGAATCCGAATTTGAAAACACCACTTAGTATGATTACTACAAATATTATCAAGCTTGATAGTATGCTTAGGGTATATAAAAGTCTAAAATTTACTCAATTGATAGACTCTTGGCTTTTACATCTAGAGTGTTTGATGTCTTTTTTGAAGAACAAATTAAACTTTATGATGCAGAAACCTAGTAATTGTTCTTGAGGTAGGGTATTTGTTTCCTTTTTGGCAGGCCGTCCNTATTATATATAAAGCAATTAAAAGTAAAAGTAAAAGATTTAATTTACATTTATATATATATAGCAATTAAAAGTAAAAGATTTGTTAGAGTTAAAACATTTTAATAATGTGTTGGTGAAGGAGGTGTAATTCTTTATGTGCTCAAAAGAAAGTTGATGTGCAATAAAAAAAAATTACTTTCACTTGCTTTATATATATATATAGATGATATAAAATTCTTTTACTTAGAGTGGATATAGAAATATTATATTTATGGTCAACATTAAAATATTTTTTTGTTATTGATATTTTTTATTTAAATGCCATGTGTTGACTCCATGTTGAGCACGAAAGGAATTACACATCTCCCTCATATTAAACTGTAGAAGATGTCTTTCAACACATATAGACCAATAAAAACAGCAGAGAAGTCCAGGAATGATCTAATTTTCTCTATTAGATACAGTCTCCTTCATTTGCAACCTGTCCTCTACTCTGTTCTTCTTTGACCTGAAGATGAGTCACTCAAAACACATTGGCTCAAGCAGTGAATACCAAAATTCAATGACAATTTAACCTTCTGGACGAGGATGCAATATTGTTATGTATTGAAAATGCTCATTGAGCTATTTTTTTAAAAAGCCAGTAGATTTAGGACTCATGTTTCCAACCTTAGCTAGTTTTTAAAAGGACAGGCCTGTTCCATTATGTCTTGTACTTCCTTTTGGTATAATGGAAAGAACTTTCCACGTAATGTTTCACCGTTCATTTCTTAAAATGAAAAGAAAATAAATCTGAAGATTTTATGGAGTATAAGAATGAAACCTCAAGTCTTCATTCTTTTACATGCAAAAGTGTTCCAAACATCAGGAAAAGGATGGCGCAAACCATAAATCCTAGCTATGTCTCTTTTTCTTCTATATGTAAATTTATAAAATTCTCACAAAAAAATATAAACCATTACAACAACGCTTTTAACTTGGCCACAAATGTGATGCTCAAATATGCCAAAATTGGACTAAAACAACACATTTTTCTCTTACAATCAAAATGTTCTTTGTCTGTAATGAATAATACCATCACCAACTCATAAAAGGAACCTCTTAGCTTGATGTGGCTTTTTCATTATTTGATCCCTTGGA
Organism: Picea sitchensis; assembly: GCA_010110895.2. Taxonomy (NCBI): domain Eukaryota; kingdom Viridiplantae; phylum Streptophyta; class Pinopsida; order Pinales; family Pinaceae; genus Picea; species Picea sitchensis. The sequence goes on from SNQJ01S0000461.1 coordinate 135,550, forward strand.
GGAAAATGAAATGCCCGTGAAAATCAATTTCCACCAAAGAAGGATGCCAAAACTGCTAGCACAGCGACGAAAATGATGATGTTGAGAAAGTAATTAGACTGAAGAGGCTTATTCGGGCTCCCCCCAAAAGCTAGGTATTCAGCACGCATTTTTGCCTTCATGGTCTCGGACAGTTCCTTCTGCACTCAAATACGAGGGGTGGTCATTCCCCTGTACTCTCAACTCCTTATTTAGCTTACCTATTATTAGTTTGTTGGAAATGTTGTGCTATAAAAATTCATGAAGATCAAATACATGACGATGATGATCTAAGCCTGCAAACAATCAAAAACTACATTACACAACTCCACATCTAATAAGGGAAGATGAGATTCCACAGACCATAGGAGAAGGAATCTATTCTGGAAGATCTCAAGTTGGTGTGGAATTCAGACAGCATTTAATGGGGAAAATAACAGAAGATGGTGATGGATATAAAAATGTATGTTTACCTTGTCTTCACTTGCACCATAAGAGTACTTGGCAGCTACAAACTTCTCTGGTATTGGTGTTTGAGGAGCATCCGCAATGGAAAATCCCTGATTTGCACATCGTTATAAAATTTCAGAAGTACTGACCTTGAGCAGAAAAATAACAACATATAAACACAGCTAGCTTTTAAACGACACTTTCTGACCTCGATTAAGAAAATTAATAAAATTAAGGGTAACTCTTTTATTTCAGCTTCCTGCTGATTATCAGGCCAGCACTCTTTCTTTGTGCCATTGATTGTTTGGATTGTCTTCACCTTCAGGGATGTAGTCTTTTGCAGACAGTTTATCCATTATGGATCCACCCCTTTTTTGTTAGGATATCATGCTACTTTATTTCTGCATTAGGGAGGAGATGTCCTAGGCACTCCTTATGTTGCTGTTATTATTTGCTGTACTTTCAAGTCCCATTGACCTATTTTGGTCATTAGTGGACATTAATATAATTCATTCTTCTTTCTTTCTCCCTCGTAAATATTCTAATAAGATAACAAGAAAATACTAGACAGGCTATGACATTTAACACTACATTCACATTGATCCTGGTGACCTTTGTTCACAGTAAAGCAACGAAACTTTAAATGAATGTCGGAGAATATTTGGACTTTCACAACTTTACATCAAGAGGATTAGACTTGGCACCAAGATTACTCAGTTTTGCATTATGACATTTAACACTGTACGTGCACATTGGTCCTAGTGACCTTTATTCACAGTAAAACAACTAAACTTAAAATAAAAGCCAGAGAGTATTTGGACTTTAGCAACTTTACATCAACAGGATCAAACTTGGCACCAAGATTACTCAGTTTTGCATGAGCCTCTGCATAATCCTTTAAAAATGCATCCTGATCAACTGCATATTTTTCAGCATATACCTGTAAGATGAAAGCAAAAGCAACTCAATATTCTGCGAAGGACGCAATTGCGTTGATATCACTTACAACATCTCCTCTAAAACTTCAATCTGCGTGTGAAATCGTTCAGAGTTTTACATAAATTGCTTGATATTATTACTATGTCGTTTCAATACACAGAATAGTTCTTTTGGTATATTATCATTATGTCAATCTTCTCTAGCTACTACTAATATGCATAAGTTGACATCAGGCTTTGGGACTACAATGGGAACAAGATGGTTTTTAAATTGATTAGCTTTGCAAAAGGAAAGAGAAGATTCACAAGGATGACTAATACGAGAATCACCTTGAAACCAGGATCTTCAAAAAGAACAGCATCAGTTGGCAATACCAGCAGATCTTGATCCCTTTGCTCTTTTATCTCCTGTGGAATCAAAAAAAGAAATCAAATCCATGTTATGTACAATGTAAGATAGTAAGCTAGGTTGTATCTCAATTTAAAGTTCATACCTTGAAGTAAGAATTATCAAATTTCAGCCACTCTACTGTCCAGGATTGACCTCCTGGTGCTCCAGGACCATCTTTCTGCAGCAACATATATGTCGTCACATTTATTTAGCTTCAATATTGCACCAGAATACAGCATTGCTGGAAGTTGTCAATATTACTTTAATAACTAGTTATTCTAAATCTGATGAAACCTGAGAGGAAGTTGTGCTTTCGTTAAAATGCTAGGCATGCATCACAGGCACACTTGAAGGCAATGAATGAAGCTTGTATCATGCTACATGCAGCATTAAAACGAGACAAGGAAATTTTCCATCCTAGTAGTAATGACTATTTGAGTGCAACATCAGCTTTAGCCAGTCTTTAGCAGCATCATACAAGAATATTGTTACTGTTGGCTATATAAAGACTAGCAGATTTAGACATTAGTTTCATCATCAGTCACCTACTGTATGTATATAATCACCAAGGCAGATTTAGTAACAACCCTTATCATCCACCCTTATACTATGGCTCAGCTGATCATAGATTTCTCCTCATTTTCTTTGCATTTTTGAAAGTTGAAACAGGATCAACTGCTGCCAACCTAAGCAAGAAATCAGGGTGACCAGCTGCATACTTACTGTGTACTTGGTTTCAGGCTTGCCCCAGCCACTACGTTCTGGCCTGGATCTTCCGAGGGTGTGTGCACCTGACAATGCAACAATTTCCTGCAAACAAAATTCATAAGCATTTTCAAAAGAATTATATCTGGCAGATTTCAGACGCATGACAAAAAGCCTTGTAGTTGACTCCAACCTTATCTGTCAATCCCATTCTGTAGAAGACATCGCGCAGATGAGCAGCTGGTGAAGGAGGACCAGCATCTAGCACCACAACAAAAAGCTGATTAATTTGTCATTATTTAGAAGCTTAGTTGCTTTTTAAATTTCAGACTCTAGCTCTCTCACACATATGCAAGTTTATTGTTAAAGTGGCCTGTGCAAAACTCCCAAGCCACAGTGAGAATGTGTATGCCTAAAAAGTATGGCATTAGATTTGATCCCTGAACTTTGCCAGCCCAAAATCAAAAACAGTTGAAATATAATAATAAATAAGTTTTTAAAAAGCAATTTATAAGGAAGATATATTTTTCTATCACACAAACCACATAAAAGCCTATCACACTCCTCAATATATCATTCAAGATTCAGGCCAAACCCATCAAGTTCCTCCAGTGATAAATAATTTAAAGGCAATAGCAAGAACAAGAAGTTAAAAAAACAGTGTAACAGGCAGCAGATAGTGTTTTGCAAATGGATAAATTGGCTCAGGAAATCAATCAGGAGATGTTGATAAGGACAATAAACTTCAGCAATCTTTTGAGCTTGCTTTGTTTGCTTTCACTGCCTCGTCTGTGCATCTGCAACAATGTCTGTCTTCTGATCAGAAAAAGAAACTGGGAGTAATCTAGAACCTATATTCTTGACTATGAGCCTTCTTTGGTGGATATCCTGACCTCTAATTCCCCAACTTATTCCACCATCAACTATGGGATTCATGCTGAGCTTTCAAACCCAATGTTTAGTCATGTTTTATGATCTATGACAATTGACACTGTAATCTAGTCCAGCTGCTGCACTTGGCCTGTTTCTTTTGGAACAACTCATCCATAGACTTACATCTTCATTAAAAATGTATATAGACATCATCTTACATTACGCAATTCCATTTCTGTTTCTTTTGGAACAACTCATCCATAGACTTACATCTTCATTAAAAATGTATGATAGACATCATCTTACATTATGCAATTCCATTTTCTGACAGATATATATATATATATATATATATATATATATCTTATGCAATAAGGCTAGAAGTGGACTTTGGCAAATATATTGAATCAATGAAAGTTGGAACAACATGCAGCAAACAATCTTAGGCTTCCTAGTGACTGCATGATCACTTAGAAGTGCAATCCACTCCTCACATCTCTAATACAAGTGTGTGATGAATGAATGAATGAAAGAAAGAAAGGACCCTATCCTTCCTCTATTTATATGAGAGGTATGGGAGACCAACAATATAAAATGGACCTAGTCCTCTACAAGCAACCTAACTCTACACAAGTAGGCTCGCATGTGGAGCACTCCCACTCCAAATGACACATGTCAAGCTCCAAGGTGAAGACATCTAACAAGCAAAGCTCCAAGGCATGAACGCTCCATGAGATGTGTCCAATGCTCCCCCTCAAGCCTCCAAATCTCCAACACACCTCCTACGCCATGTGGTCCTCCAAGTCCACTCCACCTAAATGATTACTCCTTCAACTCAAGCATCCTCGAGTCAAGTACAAACCTCCATGCAAGCAACCAAGTGTGCCCATGCCATCTAGGCCTCAACACCCTCCTCCAAGATGTCCAACACTCCTCCTACAAAGCAAGTCATCCTCCCAAGCAAGCAACCAACCTCCATGTGGTCATCATGAAGAATGTCACCAAGCTCCGTAGGTCTCTAACACTACAAGGAAGAATGCCACACAATCACCAAGACAAGGTCTAGCAATCAATGAGCAAGCTAAGTCGAATGGTATGTCCATTACAAAACAACCAAGGGTCATCCATACACCATGCACCCCACATCACATAAAGCACCCCCAAGCATGGTGTAAACATTTTCGGATTAACTCCAAAAGCTAACAAGTCTTGGGTGACTTTGATGGCATAGATACGTCCCTCATAGCACAGCAACTTAGCCAAACAAGTTTTATAAGATGTATTTCTCGAAAGAAAAACATGAGACAAAAAAAATCAGATTAACAAGGATTGCTTACCAAGTTACCACTAATCAATGCTTTTTAAATAATGTTTTCTGACTACACTTATGAGAATTGCTCTCAAACATTGGAAAGATGGCACATGGATATGTATTTTTGGGAATGGAAAAAATTAAAAATGAGTAGACCTAACTTTTTCTGGTATGCATAGCATGCCCAGTATTAGAAATTAGGAGCAGCACAACTTGTATTACTGATCTATCTCAATGAAGAATACGATCATGTGACAAGGAAAATGGCATTTGCCTCACACCCATAGATGGGGCAAAGAATGTGTTGTTAGATGAATAAAGCAATTACACGGTGAACAAATGACCTTTCAGCTTTTAGGCACAGAACAGTTACAATTCTTTTCTAAGTTAAAATAGACTACCTTTGCAAATCTGTAAGAGAAAATTAAACAGGGAGACAGATAGCAAGAAAGTGTGCTAAGATCAAGACATTGATATTAATAATCATATCTTTTATGCTAATATACCAAAATGCTTCCTTTTAAAGTTTTTTAGGTTTTTTAAAAGTTTGTTTTGTCATATATTCTGGGGCTGAAACACGGTCTTTTTGGTTGGATACATTTCCTAAATCGTGAAACATTGAGGAAATGAGCTTGAAACGGCCTTGCAAACTGAAATGTCATTTCCAAAATCTGATATGGCCCGGAAACATTTCAAGACTATATCCCCCTTTGTTTCAAAATCCGAAACATTGAGCAGTGTTGCAAGTACCTCTGGTAGTGGGTTTTGGTAACACCAATTAAATAAAATAAATGAAACTACTAAATAAGACAAATAGCCAAAGACATGATCCTAGATACAACATGATAAACAACATAATCCTGTAATATCCCCAGATCCTCGGATCGGGATATCAACTGCTAACTCTGTCGCTCTGTTTTGCAGATCTGATGCGCTAAGGTTTCTGTCTGAATTTTCAAGGTTTCTGGATGTGTTTTGTTGTGTTTTAAGATTTATATATAGTGCATGCAAATAGATTTGGGACTATAACCAGCTCAACAATTTTATTCAGCAATATAATGGACAATACAAGACAATATGCGGAAACTCAAATAAATCTCTTCAGCTAGATCTATATAGATGAGGATCTTAACTGGAATACAAACAAATACTGATAAATACCGATAAGTAGATGGATCTGATAGCTGCAATGAAGATCCGCTGCATGCACGAAATGAAGTGTTGCATGCAACCAAAAATACACTGCCAAACTGCTGCAGAAGACTGGATAATTAGCTCTGGTGGCTATACTCGTCAGAACTAGCTGAGACCTGTCTCAGATGGGTTGCCTTGCTCCCTAGCACACTCTCCCAGCCTCTGAGAAGAAACACTAGCTCACTATTTCTCGGTCGGAACCCCGGATGGATGCTCAAAACTCCACGCACTCCAAACTAACAAACTGGCACGATAGGGGCGATTTACCCGTCGAAATCTGATGATAACTGTCTCTACTGGTGCGCCCTGACTCCTCCTCAAATGGGTTGGAAGGAATTCGTCTTTCCCTACTTGGTTGGGCCTAGCGACCCTCAATTGTTGCTAAACTCTCCCCAAAACTTCACGCTACAACTGCTGCAACTGGCAAATCTGCGCCCTAGCTGATACTGGACTTCCCTGCTGATATAATTTGATCCTGTAGCTCGATGAAGAACCTGTGTGGTCCTCCCGACGAACTAGGGTGTGTCTTTCAACACCGAACTCTGTCAATGGCTGTGGTTTCATCCAAAACTCCACAAAACAAAAGAAGGAAATTGCCCTGACTCCTCTCTGGTTATAATTTTCCATTCACAATATGCATAATGAACCAACAAGTCAACTTTTCTTCTTTTATATCCCACCTCTTCTAATTCTTCGTTGACTTTATTCATTAAGTGACTTTTCCCCTAAATTCTAATTCAATATTCACTTAAGTCACTTAAACACTCTTTTAAACCCTTTTAATTACTTAATGTCATTTTCAACTTAGGTTTTTCCTGTAATTGACATTAAATAATTCTTTTGTCCCCTTTTTCTCCGACTATAGCCTACGGGAACCAGTATAGACTACTTAGTCACTCCTCCTGGAGTCATCACTAGGAACGGGACATTACAAATCCTAGATACAACATTATCAGAAGTATTGTCAGAAGTAGGTGTGGAAAGAGAGGGGTAAGAGGAAGCCCCTACTACCACATCAGAAATAGAGATAAAGTAGGAAGAAAAAGAAGATGAAGACATCCATGTTGTACCATCAACCATAGAGAAGGAGCCAATGCATCGCCTAGCAATATCCTTAAGGGGGAATCTAGGCTTGAGAGGGTCTGACTGTGAAACCCTGACAGGGAATTGAGAACAATTCGTCAAGACTCTTCTAACACTAGACATTGCCCAAAAGATCCTAGTGATCACAAATTGGTCTCTCAAAAGGCCAAACTATGCATCTTACAGGTTACAAGTGGTGAAGCCCCTTGGGGTACTTCCCTACAGGTTAACCTACCTACATACTAATTTCTTTAGTTTAGCCTGCCACATGGTGCTCCAGAATCAGAATCACTTACTCTGTTTGTTCTGTCAAAAGTTTGGTTTAAATCAAGTGCCTTTCCAGACCGAGTTGATTCAGCCCAAAACAGATCTGAGTCTGGAGATAGAATGGGGATAGAATCCAAAGAGAAATCTAGATCCAAAGGTTCCTTACAAAGAATTTGTAAAATACTACCAAAAACTCCTAAATAAAGATTTATTATCCTTGTAATAAAATCTTTAACCATTGTTGCAAAGTTTCAAGGAACAATATGACCTGATTTAAGCTCTAATTGTTTCTTTTGTAATCTTTGGTTGTAGAGCTGATTTCTTCCACGCTTTTGATAGATTTCTTACCATTCCTCTTTCATTTAGCCTATCATGACTTTTTATTATGAAAGGTTCGATGGATAGCCTATTTCAGGTTAGCAACATATTATTCTTGTCCATCATGACCAACTCATTAGGATTGTATTTCTTCTTGCATGAATTACTATATTCATATCCTGTTTATGACTATCATATGCACAAAAAAAAATTGGCAAGGGCTATGAAAGAGTGGGAATCCATTTTTCATTAAATGCATGCTATGGACCATCTAATGGATATAATGTCCTGTTTATAAAATCCTAACACAGAAATTGGTAGATGGCCTCTTCAACAAGTGAAAGACAAATCCCAAAATACCAAATAAATATTGAGATGATAATCAGAGAAATTTGAAGCAAAACTGTTTATCAAAAAGTGTCCAGACAAAGCAACGTTCTTATCAGTTGCTAGAAGTCATACAAGTGAAAAAAGCAGTCTACTTTTCAATAGAGATGTACTGTCTCTTAATAATCTTATATGCAGGTATTAAAAAGCACCCAGTGGATATAGTGCAAAGGAGTTATCTGTTTATCCAAATAAACTACCAAGGGACCATCAAAACATAAGCCTTAGGGCATTCTATGCACATTAATGAGCCAATCTGTTTTCAGTGTATATAACTTTTACAAACTAAACAAGTTTCCTTGGTTTTTCTATAAACTAGGCATGTTTCCCCTTTGGTTTTTTTAGGACTTATAATCTGCATGAATGATTTTTTGCATCTGAGCAAGTTCTTGACAAAATTCCAACTGCATGAAAAGGAACCTATCCAGTAGCATCACAGCAAAGTACAGATTTGCACAACCAAGTCATTGTATTCTATGTATTGTCTGAAGAAACCCAACAAAGTGCCAAATATTCACCACATTCTGCCTTCATTCAGAATCCAGATAACTTCACCATCAAGAGTTTGTGATAGCTTCCCTCATGGAACAATTCCTTTTGTGTACCAAGAGTTATGTCATGGTTGTGATACTCCTGAGTATGACTCCCGAGTAAGGGGGGGTGCAGCCTTGTGATAAGCACTCACTCAATACTCTTCTGACTCCCGAGTAAGGGGGGGTGCAGCCTTGTGATAAGCACTCACTCAATACTCTTCTGACTCCCGTTGACTGAATGCATTATGCATTTCTATACTGTCAAGTATGCCAAGAATGAATATTGCGAGTATGCTGAGTATGTCAAGTCACCTGCCTCACTGACTCTGAGTGCAAAAGTTATGAGCTATGTAAATTCTATATGCAACAATCTCCATCATAAAATGAAAAAGAAAAAAATGGAAAGAAAGAAACACTTTATTGCTAAGTGCTCTATAAAGTGAGTTATAAGTATACAAGAAGGGAATCCAAGAAAACCAAGTGACTGACGCGACAGACGTAAGACATTAGTATCCACTCCTAACATCCAAGGTCCAGAAGAAGCTAGTGAAAGAGTTGATGAGGTATTACGCTTCTGTCTTATGTGCATTGATCAAATTGGGCCATGACATGGGCAGATCAATAAACCCTCATCAAACGGCAGATCCATGGCCATCATCAAACTAGTTGTTCATGATGCAATATCTTTAGCTATGATAAGTAGTAAAATGATGAATGGTAAGTGCAAAAGAGCTTAGGCAGCTTCCCATTGACATGGAAGCCAGACATTTGTAAAAATGAATGAAGAGAATATGATTATGAAAGATATTGTGAATCACTCTTCATAGAAGGTATGGAGTAGATGGTAAAGAATGATGGTTCTGCAAGGTTGATGTGTTGACAATGGAGGGGTGCAAGTGGCAACAAATCATCTTCCCCAAGGTCATCAATGGAGCATTGATTAATTGAGAAAAGGCTCTAAGAAGACTAGCATAACTAACAAATACTTGCAGAATCCCAAAATTCTTCTAGGTGTGCCACAATAGCTGCTCCAAAAATATAGGCCGCACCAAGAAAATACAACAGAGAAGAATTCCTAAGATAATTTTAAACTACAAGTTAGAATGAAATTTATGGGAACATATAAGTTTTATCAACTCAAAAAATGTGCACACTCCATCATCTGACATTATTCATTTTTTTCAGAAGCATATATGTTGCTTACAACATGGATACAAGTTACCCTGAAAAATACATCATAATAGAACCTTGGAGGTTGTATACCTGGGAGCTTTCCTTCTGGCGGACAATCTTCAGGTTTCGGTGCATCCAGTCGCCCATATTTCATAGGAATCACAGGGCCTCCAGCCTCCTGAAAGATTTCAATTATTAAGTCAGAAAATAGAAAACATTGAGCACAGAAGTTTATCAACATAAAACTACATGATGCTAAAAGAACTATTGTCATCAAAAGATATTTGTGCGTGCCCCAGAGAGAGAGACCTCAATGGCTGTGGCACTGGCTAACTGGAACAGATCTGCATAGGTAATATTTGGATATTTGTCTTTGATGGGCCGTAACAACTTCAATGCATTTACAAGACCTGTCATAACAAAAATAGGCACCAGAATGTTTAGAAACATAAGCTACTAATAAATTAAGGGAAAAAGAAATGAAATAACGGAATTTACCAGCATTTGCTTTGTGGCTTAGTTCTATTTCAAAGTGCAAGCTCCCATTTGCTCCACCACGCTTTGGCCACTCTTGAATGTTCTTGTCATATGTTCCAGCATCATGCCATCCCACTCGAATCTGCATGGAAAGATGTGAGACGCATTGTTATGCTATGTGACTAATCTCACATAGCATCAACAGATAAGCTTGACAGCACAACCATATACTTCTAATTGAACTGAATGATGCAGCAAGTTGGTCCTATCCTGAAAAATGCATCTAAGATGAGAGACTTTCAGAAGGAAAATTTAACCAGATTTAGGTTTCAATCTCATTCAAGCTCAAGCAACCACGGGAAGAAAAAGAGGATCATCCTCAAAACATTTAATGAAGATAATATGGTGTTTTTCCACAGTATCAGTTTGTACATCTTAACAATCTGTGAGAAATAAATCCAAGAACTCCACTATGAACATTAATAGGATATCTGTTGAAAGATATAGACACTGAAACCAATTCATGGCATGAAGTGGTAAAATATAACAATTCATATACCCAGAGCACAATTCATATAAGAGAGCACCAGAAAAGCTTTGTCTAAAATATGAGGAATCCTTCTACTTTGATTTGAATTCTGAAAGCAACTGAAGCGGTTTTCTTAAAATCAAATTGACATGATGCCTAAAAACAAATGAATTAAAAAAAGATCAGGTTTTGGTGTATTCAGGATATTTTTACCATCACCAAGTAAATGTATGACATTATTGGTTGCTAGAAGTCATTACAAGTAACTCAATATCAAATTAAACCGTTATATTTGAAAAATGATAACTAACAGAGAGTACTTGCAACAGTTAGAAAGTATTAGAGCATATAAATGAGGGAAATCATTGACATTTGGAGGCTAAGATTTGAGTGCTGTTAACAACCTAGAGGTTCATAGTGTTATGTATACAAATGGATATAAATCTGTTGACTGGGAATTGTACTGTAGAGTATGTCAATAAATGCATAATACAGCAGAACATAACACCTTAAAACCGGAATCTATAGGTTTAAACTTTAGATCCTTCATTAACCAGATAAATTCAATCTAGGAGTGAGATATCACATATCAGAAGTATCAAGTATCCACCAAATATCAAGAGGTGGAACACCGTTTTATGCTTGTGAGGAGAGTGACCACCCAGCCCAACTTAATGGCCGTTACAACTCAACAGTTTATCCACGGCCCCCTTACAGAAGTGTGTTGTCCGCCCTTTTTAGGAATCAAACCTTAGTGGGGTCTATAAGAGCACCCCACTTTACCAACCTGGTTGACATCTTGTGGCTGAGATAAATCATATATAATATATAATACATGTGTTTCCTCTTAAGAGGTCACAAGTTCAAATCCAGAGGGGGGTAGGGTATGTATACCTCCGTAGACTTTACCAGTCAAATCGCTGGGCGGAGGGGGGTCCCTTGTCCCACAAACAAGGGGGTCTCATACACCAATTTGTTGTGGCTTGGCCGTGACCTTAAAAATAGATTATTATTATTATTATTAATATATATCCACAGGGCGTGCAAGGACCATTTACGAAATATGCAATTACACTATAATCTACACAATCAAAATTTCTTAGAAATATGCCCTCTTATTTTCAATCTTCTATAAATCAAGGATCATCTTGGATCTGAATAACTACAGGACTCTTATGATTGGGCACACTTTTACCAAACTTTATGCTATGATCCTGAACACGCTGCTTTTAGAACATTTAGAGAGGAACAAACTCAGTAACATGGGGCAACCATGCTTCAGAGGAGATTCAAACCATTAACCATACTTTTACACTCTATGCTGTTACCAAGGAGGCAAGACAATGTTCATCTATAATCTTTTATTGCTTTGCAAATTGTCAGAAGGCTTTTGATTCTATCTACAGGACATTGGCATCTCCAAGTCCCTCGTCATTGCTAACAAGAAGCTGGTGATATGAGATTGTTATTGGCTGACTTTTCACATCCCGAGATCTTTTTTACTTCATTAGGAGCACCATCAGCATCAAGCAGGGGTTAACCCTCTTGCCAGCCTTGTTTGGGATACAAATTGATGAGTTGGAGGCACACCCACACAAGTAGTTGAAAAGATGTAGTCCTTTTGGCTTCCTACCCTGAGGGCCTACATAGGCAGTCGAACACACTCACCAGTTCCTGTGACCACAAACTAATGATGGTGAACATTGGCAAAAGTAAGATCGTGACATTTAATGCTTCGAAGAATCCCTAATTAGACTTCCACTTCTTTAAGGGGGCCGAAATAGAGATCACCATAGCCTATATTTATTTAGAAGTCAATTCACATGTCCCAAAGTCAGCTTGAGACTTGCTACCCAACCCCAACTCAGCAAGGGTTATGGGTCTCTTTCCATGCCTGAGTGGCAGTGCTTCAGTACGCATTTTAGGACATTTTTACTAATCTACAAATATTTGACATAATCATTAAGTCTATTGTACTCAATGGGCCAAGATTTTGAGTCCTACCCTGCTACCACTTGATTAAGCTCATGTAGAGAGTACTATCCCTCATGTTACAACACATGATCCACTATAGCCGGACAATCCCACAAGCTATTGTGCAGGCTAAGTTTGGTATCCACCCTTGCGCCCTGAGATCATCTTCAGATCAATCTTCTTTCTTCACAAGGTATGCACTCTTGGTGATTCTGCTGTCGGGTGTGAGTGATACCCCTACTCGGCCCTTTGCTCTTCAGTGGAGATTGCCTCCACATGCCCCTCAAGATGGAGACGAGCTTGGTTCTTGGAAGCCTTTTTGCTTCTTTGGTCCATTGGCCCCACCCATTTCAGTTATTCTCTAGATGCCCATAGCAACCTCCTACCCCCCAAACAAAAGATTGACAAAGGAATCAAAGCAATCAGGGAAGACATTTATTAGCAAAATCACATGACACTAGGACACGAGTGTCTAACAAGAGACGCATAGACCCTCCCAAACAAGGCACGTGTGTGTTATAGAATTTTAAAAGATATTAAATTTACAGAAATAAAATATAGACATAAAAATGTAAATTTTTCTAACATTTAGAAAACAGAACTACATCAAACACACACCAGGACACATTTTTGACACTTTGAAACACAATTGCACATATTTTTTGAACATTTTTTGGCATCTCTAGTGTCGGACACGTAGGGACATGCAGGGTTATGCATATCTAATACTTAGACAAGTTGTGTCTAGCACTTTCACATGTCTAACACTCGGACATGCAACACAAGCCCAAGAGGATGTCCTGTGATCTAGTTTATAAATAGTATTCAAGTCACTTGGATCACCCTCCTCAAGCTCTTGGCCCTAAGGGAGCCTTCTACTTACTATTTTCAATTAATGGAAGGGCTTATAGTCTACCCTACGTACACTTAACACCATTGGCCACATGACCTCGGGTTCCCTCTCACGCAATTCAAAGTTTGCTCTCAACAACATCAGGTCGAATCTGATCACATATCCCATGGGTGGTGAATATTTTTCTTATGCCATTTGCATGAGGTGGAGTTTAAACAGCATTTCATTTTCAAATGTCCTATTTATTACAAGATCCATGGAAGATTTCGTTGTTTGTTTCACGACTTTGGGGGGTCCCTTGCCACCCTCGTTTGCTAACTTGATCATCAATGTTTGGCCTTCTTCATGAGTGAGGTGGTTACTCATATGCGACAAACCTTGCAAGATTCTTTCAAACCTCCCCCTATCGGGTTGATTTCTTTCTTCTAGCCTTATTTCAACATTAGGCAGCCCTAAGCACAGTGCAAACCCCCTAAAATTGGGCACAACTTGCAAGTTGTAACAAATTAATGAGATTATGTGCAGTGACACATTCAAGGGGAAGGGGCAAACAACCCACTTCCAAGAGGGCATAGAGAGATACCTGCTTTGAACATGAGTCCACTTGCCAACCCAGTCCGAGCACCCAAACTCCTATTATTATATTCTTTTCATCGACCTCAAATGTTAGGAGAGTTTTTGTTGGTTGTTTTCAAGTTCCTCCAAGCCTTCTCACCCTGACCACCCCTACATAACATTATCAATGGTGTATTGTCAACTTTTCCTTTTCAATGATTGATATGGTCGCAAATACTTCTTCTCCCCCCTCTACTTTTACATCTCTATCTAATGATATATAGTGGCTCTCTCTATTCTATCATTTGCTTTTACTTTATAGCCACTTGCTTTCAAGATGACTGCTGCAATATGTTATCACTAGTTGTAATTTCAAGTCACATTGACCTACTCTTTTGGTCACTCGTGGGCATTAATAAATTTATCTTATCTTATCCATCCTATTAAAAAGTAAATAGAGAAAAAGAACGTTGAGGAGGAGAGCAGAGAGGCAATTAGTGTTAGCCACAAACAAATTTTAATAATCATTTAAGTCAGTCCAATAGTAAATTCTTTGTTCTTTCATATTTGTCCTAATTAGAAACTTCATTGGTTTGGTAATAATCCTTATCTTGAATATCTTCCTTTTGGGTTGGCCTAATCTCCAAAATATAACTCAATTTGAAACAAGTAGTCAAACTTGGACTCAAAAACCTTTTGAACTCAAAGTCAACTCAAGACTCAACCTTTAACTTGGAGTAGACTTGGAAAAAATAAATATGCATAAAATGTTTCAAAGTTTTATTAATATATGTGTGTGTGAGTGTGTGAGTGAGTAAATATGAACAAGTAGATGCCAAATATGCGAGGTTGATTATTTATATTGCATGTAAGGGTGCAAATAAGGAGAATAGCATTAAGATACATAAATTAAAGTTCTGAAAATGTAACTAATATACTAGGGACATAATGCATAAACATTGAGGCTCTAAATGGCCTCCAAAGTCCAAAACTCATCAAAGCCTACAATAATGAGTAAATACTCATGAGTCATCAAGAACATCATAGGTTGAATCCCCATGAATGTGTATCAACCTCTGCATCATATTTATATGGATATTTCATATAAATATCCACAAGGCCAAGAAGGATCATATACAAGATATGCATTGTGATCTACGTAATCAAAATTTCTTTGAAGTATGCCTCTTATTTCTATTTCCCTCCAAGTTGTTTATAAGTAAATAGAGAGGAAGAAGGGAAACAAGTAGTGTAGAGAAACAATAAGTGTTAGCCACGGATAAATTTTAATGATCACTTAACTCAATCCAATAGTTAATACCATGTTCTTTCATATCCATCCTAATTAGAAACTTCATTAGTTTGGTAATAATCACTATCTTGAATATCTTCCCTTTGGGTTGGTTTAATCACCCTTTGGGGTGGTTCAATATCCAAAGGAATCCAAATAACTCAATTTGAAACATCGTCAACCCTAGGATCAACTTAAAGACAACAATCCTTTCGACCTTCAACTTGGAGTCAACTCGGAAAAATTGAAAACTACATAAACTATTCAAAACTGTATATATATATATATATATATATATATAATACAAATGATTACATGCCAAATATGCAAGTTTGATTATTTATATTGCATGTAAGGGTGAAAATAGGTAGAATCACATTAGATACATAATACAAATGATTACATGCCAAATATGCAAGTTTGATTATTTATATTGCATGTAAGGGTGAAAATAGGTAGAATCACATTAGATACATGACTTATAAGTTCTAAGATATATAAATTAAATTTCTGAAAAAATAAATGATATACTAGGACATAATGCATAAACATTGAGGCTCTAAATGGGGTCCAAAGTCCAAAACCAGTCGAAGTCTACTCTCATGCATAAAATACCCAGTCATGAGTTATCCATATTATCATCATAGGTTGAATCCCCAGGAAAGTCCTTTGGATCAGCCTCTATTTATGTTGTACTCCCCTCTTGAGGGTTTGCCCCTAAAGGTCCTACACCTAACTCATGCACCCCAGTGCTAACTCATGCATTCTCTTCAATATGTTAGCGAATGGGTCGACAACAATCACAGATCAATTCTCTCTTGAAATCATCTCCAAGTCAATTCCAAATCAGCTACAAAAACATGTTGCTAGGCAAGGTTTTCTTCAACTCCAAACAATCCAAATGCAAGTTTTGGGAAGCAAAATCAGGTAATAAAGGTTAGCAAGTCACGATTTTCGGTCTAACTCAGCCAACTCAAGGTACCACTAAAATAAATTGAACTGTTTTTGGTCGAAATCGAAAGAGTTGGCTTGACTAGGTTGATTATGACTACATTGGTTCAAGATAAAACCTTGTCATGCATTATATTTGAATTCCAAGAATTCATTATCATCGGTATAGTATTTATGAAAGAAGTGTTAGCCTGAGGCTCCCTATATTATAATTAAGGCCTACACCACTTTATGTATATTTTACATCATAGGATATAGTTTTCATCCTAAGTGTGTATTGGATCCTATTTTGTCTCCTCCTAATGAGGTGTTCGTATGAGAATGAATCTAACTTATGAGGTGGTTGCACCAATCGTACCATATATTTGTATCTTTGATGTGAATATAATTGAAGAATGCATTAATGCCTTTTCCACCATTTTCTTGGGTCTCCTTTGTTGAATTTTCACTATGTGCTAGGCTCAAGCATGAGGTTTATTTCATTTAGCCTGTACTTGAACCATAAACAAATGCAACAACACCATACACAAGTGTTGCAATAACCAAGATCACAAGAAGAATAACCATGCACAAGAACACAAGAAGTATCCTAGGAAAACCCTTCTCAAACAAGGGAAAAACCCAGCAATCCTTTGCTATATTCTCAAGAGAAGATCCCCCAAACTATAAACCCTAGATGCACACAAGAGGGTGCTCTACAACCCTGAAACTAGCACCCAAGAGAGGTGCGCACTTCAGCTGTACAAGTAGGTCTGAAATTTCCAAATGACAAGTGAGAGTGTGTGTTTCCTCAATGGGGAATCACCTCTATTTATACAAGACTAGACACAGCAATAGGTGTGTCTCTTGGCACAATAGGGTCGACCTCAATAACTCGATAATATAATTAATCATTAACCAAATATTAATTATCTTTCACACATGGTGGGGCCAACTTGTACCCTTTACATCACAATTAGGGTATCTTACACTCAGACAATATAGCAAGGGATCCACACGTCCACTAGTGCTCAGCCACTAGGGACACGTCCACCTGTGCTCAGCCACAGGGACGTCATACTCAACAGATCTCTATCTCAACTTAGTCCACAGGAGAATCATCTGGAGTACCATCTCAAGCCTAACTCAACTGAGTCCACAGGAGTACAAGGCAGGAGACCACACATCGACTCAACTCAGTCCAGAGGAGAACGATACACCCATCACATGGGCACACCCAACACATGGGCTCTCTCACAGGTCAACTCAACTCAGTCCAGAGGAGAACGTATCCTGGAGAATGGCACACGACACTGTAATCATGAACACTCCCTCATGGAGGCATTCTCCACCAGGCCAAGTCTCTCACGGAAGTACTCGAACTTCGTCCTAGCAAGCGATTTGGTGAAGACATCTGCAACCTGCTCATGTGTAGAAAGGTATTGCACGTGTACTGCTTTCCTCTGCACCATATCTCTGATATAATGGTATTTGATCTCAATGTGTTTCAATTTATCGTGAAACACGGGATTCTCTGAGAGCTTCACAGAACTCTGGTTATCACAATGAATAATAGTGGAATCCATCTCATGACCAAATAAATCTGCAATGAGCTTGCGAAGCCACACTGCTTCGCGGACTGCCACACATAACGCTATGTACTCTGCTTCTGCGGTACTCAAAGCCACAGAGCTTGGTTTCCTACCGCACCAGGAAACCATGGCAGATCCCAAGGTAAAACAACAACCGAATGTGCTCTTTCGGTCCACTGCGCTCCCTGCCCAATCTACATCGACATACCCCTGCAATCTCATGTCTACATCAGAGGCATATCTCAGGCCATATCCAATTGTGCCTCGTAGATATCTCAATACATGCTTCGTTGTTATCTAGTGAGTCTGTCTCGGCTGACTCATAAACTGACCGAGTACGTTCACTGCATAGCATATATCAAGTCTGGTGTTAACCAGATACATCAATGATCCAATCAGCTGTCGGTAAAGATGTGGATCAATCTTGCCTGAATCAGTGAAGCCTCGTTCATTTTCTTCAAATCCATCACCATCAGTGTAGGCATGGATTTGCAGTCTGTCATACCGAATTTCATCAATATCTCCACTGTATATTTTCCTTGACTCAGGAAAATCTCATTAATCCTCTGCCACACTTCTAGTCCCAAGAAGTAATGCATCATACCCAGATCCTTCATCTCGAATTCAGAAGTCAATGCACGCTTGCATTCAACAATAAGACTTTTTGAACCGGTGAGGAATAAATCATCAACGTACAGGACCAAAATCAAGCACTCGTCACCAACAATATGATAATATAGGTTTCGATTAGCAACACTCTTGCTGAAGCCCAAACTCATCAGGAATCCATCCATCTTCTCGTACCAAGCACGAGGTGCAAGTTTCAGTCCATACAGGGCTTTCTTCAACCTGCACACATGAGACTTTTGCTCATATATCACAAATTCATCTGGTTGCTCGATGTAGACCTCTTCCTCAATCTCACCATTGAGAAAGGTTGTCTTTACATCCATCTGATGTAGTCTCCAACCCATGGATGCTGCTAGGGCAATGATCGTACGGATGGAAGTGTATCAGGCTACAGGAGCAAATGTCTCCTCATAATCAATTCCCTCCACCTGAGAGAATCCTCCGGCCACAAATCTCGCTTTGTACTTCTTGACACTTCCATCAGTTGCATGCTTGATTTTATAGATCCACTTGGAAGTCACTACGGACTTCCCTTCTGGTCTCGGAACAATATCCCACACATCATTCTTCATCATGGATTGATACTCTTTTGTCATGGCATCTTGCCATACCTGTTGTCCTGCTGCTTCTCCATGACAAGAAGGCTCGGTATCAATTATGTGGCTCATGGTTGAAACATAGCTCGAAAATCTCTGTGGTCTCTCGCTCTCGGAATGTGCCTCGAGGAGTTGCATGTCCCTCTGCCTCCTACAGAGTCTGTCAAGCCCAGGCATGCCTTTTATGGCCTACTGCAATGTCTCTAGGAGCATCAACTGGAGCTACGGGATCAACTGGATCAATGATTGTCTCCCTCTGAACTGCTAAGGGGGGAGAAGGTATTGTCTCGCTGTCAATCTCCATCTGAGATTCTCTGGATCTTCAAAAGGCTATCTCTTCCTCTAAGATGACATCTCTGTTCACCTCAATCTGTCTTTGACCAGGGATGTAGATCCGATATGCCTTTGAAGATTCACTGTATCCCACAAATATAATGTCTCTTCCTTCTTCTTAAATGTTTTGACTCCCTCTGAGTCAAGTGACTCCATTTGAAGTCGAAAGGATAAACATGTGTCCTGGAAGAATTGTGACATCATCCTTTTCCTGGGTTGTTATCCTGGAGACATCCCATGTCTTCTCAGGTCCTCTATTGCCTCTACAGTACTTTGTTGGCCTCCCATACTAGGATAATAACCAACCAAGAAAATTTGGACTCCCGTACTAGGGATAATGGTCCAAGTCATGAGGGTTCCCATACCAGGGATAATACCCTTCATTATCAAAATGCAAGCAACTAAAGGGTACTGATGAAATCAAATAAGGAATGTAGTACAAAACTTACCTTAGTCTATAGTCATGCTCAATCTTGCTTTTGGTCCTTCTAAGAAGGCTCAGAAGAAGAATGCCTCATCTTTCACGTCTTCATCTCTCTGAGGTGCTTCTAGATCAACGTCAGCAGTGGATGCAAATTGTCTTCCTTTATTCCTGGTAGGACAATTTCTCGCAATGTGTCCATACTTGTCACATCTAAAACACTGAATCTTTGAATTGTCTTTTCTATGTTCATGACCTGAAGTTGATGAAGTCTTCTTGTCTTTGAATGCTTTGTTGAAGCTCCTTCTATTTCTTCCTCCTTTCTTTGTATGAAAAGCAAGAGCATGATTGTCATCATGAGGAGAGTCTTGCACTCCTCTAGCTATAAGTCTGATTTCTTCTTGGGTACAGTCTGTCCATAGATGATCAAAATTAGGTAGTTCTGCTCTACCACTGATACTTTGAAGAAATGGTTCCCAATGTCTTGGAAGAGCATTGAGAGTGGTCAAGACAAGTTCTTTGTCTGATATGGTTTCTCCAATGGCACCCAGCTGATCTCTTATCTCTAAAATCTTCATGAAGATGGTAGCAACGGTGTCAGCTTTTGTCATCTTGATATTTTGAAGCAGACCCTTCAATGTAAGAGCTCTTAGGGTGTTGTTGCTCTCAAACATATTCTTCAATGCATCATACATCTCATAAGTTGTCTTCAAGTTAGCAATACGGGGTAGGAGATGGTCTCTCACTGAATAGATGATTATCTTCCTTGCTTTGACGTCATCTTCCTTCCACTCTTCCTTCTCTTCATCGGTAGTTGTTTCTAGTAGAGTCTTTTGTATCACACTCAATAGATCATCCTCTTCCAGGGTAATTTGTAGTCTTGATTTCCAGAAACTGAAGTTGCTTGATCCATCAAGTCTATCTTCCACCAAGGTTTTGTTCCTCATGGTTTGCAAATTCTTCCACAAACCCTTGACAACTAGGCTAGGAAACCTAACAGCTAGGTTAGGCTAGCAACTTTTAGGTTTCGTTGGACTTATGACTGCCAACAATAAGCCTTTAGAGGGTTACAGGAGCACTGGTGAGTTATAGAAACCCTAGAACCGAAATTTTTGTAGAAAATTGCAGAACCCTAGGAACCCTAGGGCCAAAAATCAAAAATTCTCGAAATTTCAATCTGAGAGTCTCTAGAGGTGCACTAAAGGAGGCCATACACTCCTATGCAAAAATTAGCCCCAACATTTCAATGTAGGGTGCTGAAACAAGCAAAAAAGAGAGGGTCGTACCTTTTTCTGGAAACCCTAGAGGGTCGTACTTTTCTGCAACTGGGAGGTGACGGCTGGCTGAAAACTTGTGCAATGGGTCTTCAAGAACTCTGCTCTGATACCATGTTGAATTTTCACTATGTGTTAGGCTCAAGCATGAGCTTTATTTCATTTAGCATGTACTTGAACCATAAACAAATGCAACAACACCATACACAAGTGCTGCAATAACCAAGATCACAAGAAGAATAACCATGCACAAGAACACAAGAAGTATCCTAGGAAAACCCTTCTCAAACAAGGGAAAAACCCAGCAATCCTTTGCTATATTCTCAAGAGAAGATCCCCCAAACCATAAACCCTAGATGCACATAAGAGGGTGCTCTATAACCTTGAAACTAGAGTCCAAGAGAGGTGCGCACTTCAACCGTACAAGTAGGTCTGAAATTTCCAAATGACAAGTGAGTGTGTGTTTCCTCAATGGGGAATCACCTCTATTTATACAAGACTAGACACAGCAACAGGTGTGTCTCTTGGCACAATAGGGTCGACCTCAATAACTCAATAATATAATTAATCATTAACCAAATATTAATTATCTTTCACATATGGTGGGGCCGACTTGTACCCTTTACATCACAATTAGGGTATCTTACACTCAAACAATATAGCAAGGGATCCACATGTCCACTAGTGCTCAGCCACTAGGGACACGTCCACCTGTGCTCAGCCACAAGGACGTCATACTCAACAGATCTCTATCTCAACTGAGTCCACAGGAGAATCATCTGGAGTACCATCTCAAGACTGACTCAACTGAGTCAACAGGAGTACAAGGCAGGAGACCACACATCGACTCAACTCAGTCCAGAGGAGAACGATTCACCAATCACATGGGCACACCCAACACATGGGCTCTCTCACAGGTCGACTCAACTCAGTCCAAAGGAGAACGTAGCCTAGAGAATGTCACACGACACTGCAATCATCAACATCCTTGAATATCATTTTGTTTGTTATACTCTATGTATCAAAGCTCTTATGACATCTTAAGGGCCTGGTAGCACTTCTCCCTTCATGGTAGTGATCCATGGAATGATATATCTCAGCAGATGGTGTGATCCATAGTGTAATTAGATATATGATCACTGAAGAGCTATTGTTAAAAAGAGAAGGTAGCACACCACACAAGCCAAGAGCGAGCATAACCTACCTCAAGAAACTTTACAAGAGCAAATCACTCCACAAAATTCAAATTAAGGATTATACAACAGTTGCAAATAAAATGTTGCAATCATAGATTTGTTGCAAATTGGTTAGATTGGTGTTCTCTATATAGCTATTGCTGCAATTTATACCAGATCTACAGGATATTCTAGCATCTACTGATTGCAATCAAAGAATAACCACATGTATATGATCAAGATTAAGCGACCTCCTCCTCTGCTCACATCATTGTTTTTAAGCTTTAGATTGGACGAGATATATCCAGTGCTGCTGTAGAAAAATTTGCCATTCTTTTTAGTGGAGTCTTCTGATTTCTTATCTCAGATTTTGTCAGAAGGTTCCGTATTTGTGAGCAGTCAACATCTCTGTGGGAGTCAAATGTCTGTTTGAGAAATGATCCACTTGTGAAGGGCGACAACTTCACAAGAGAGGAAAATAAATTCTTTGCTTCCATAATCAGTTTCAGGCAGAGAAAAACATGTACATTGACTCAAGCTGAAATCCCAAATGAGTCTTTTTCATATTTGCATCTCATGATGTGAGGTTCCAAATTTTCATCAAGGCGAAATCAGCCAATTCACAGAAAAGCATGAATTTGCTGCATTGATCTGTAAACTGCCATGGATATTCCACTGGAATGATTCATCACAACAGATCTTACAATATTCTGAAAATATCTTATTATGTAGTGTATTACTTTAGATTTTAAATTTAATATTATTAGCTTAATGCATGAAATACTGGAATAAGCTGAAACAGAAATAAAATAAGCTAAGCAAATAACACTCCATCCACACGATGAACACAAGATCTACCTTGGGAAAACCCAATACAGGAAAAACCCAGCTAAAAGGTGAAGCCTATGGTCTGCTCTTTTCTTCTCAGTTATGAAATGCAAATACAAAGAAAGGGGCACTCATTATGGAGTTGCCATGGACATTGTGGCCAATGTGGCTGCTACAGGATCTACTTCCTCTGTTATGCTTCAATATCCCACTCCTAGATGCTCTACTTAACTATGGAATAATAAACAATACAATAAGAATGGGAGCCCTTCCTTTCGTAGTGACCCAGTGTTTAACATTGCCTAATAGCTGTCTAGGGTTAGGGTTAGAGTTTTTGCATACCTCAACTCCCAATTAATGTAGGGTTTATAGACCCTCTAGAATCTTCTTGAAAGTCCACACATAACTAGCTCCACATGTGTGAGTAATGTGGGCTTGCATGGCATCCACTCGGTATCATGGTGGTCAACAAGATAGCTCAACTTGCAAGGGGCATAACTTCTGCATATGAACTCTGATTGAGGTGATTTCACATCATCGGAAAGCTCTCAATGTGTAGAATAACATCGAGAGGCTGCAACCTTCATTAGCAAAATTTTGACCCCAAAAACAGTCGTTTAAGGCCTCAAATGAGCTCCAGAAGGTTTTGGACCCCAAATCACCAAAGCAAGATCTGCCCCTAACATGGGCCCTACAAGCCAATAGCTCCAATTTTTCCACCCATAAAGTACCAAAATAAATGACAAATTATATAATGATCCATTCTGGATCATGGGTAAAGCAATCATGGAAGCACTCGCCAAGAGACATAGATCTCGTGAGAAAAACAACCAATCCATGTATTAAGCCAAGATCGAGAAGATCCTTCAGATCTGAGAACACTTTAAAATGCACTTATGGAAATTGCCAGTGTTGACCAGCAAGTCAATCCACCTCCCAATTGACTGGGTAATTCTCTTGACCATAATCTGTTGTTCAATAAATGTGGAGGCTTGGATGTTCTAGAGACCATACAGCTCTTGAGCAGCAGCATGGACTAATAAAGAAGAGAGATATTGCCATTTCTCTAGATTGTGCAGACTAGAGTAATGCATATAAATTTGTGAATGTTTTATTTTATGCTGTAGATATGTGATGTTTCTATGAGAAATACTGGATCACAAATCACTGAGATCTTGACCTGTACATCTGCATGACTGCATAATAAGAAGCAGTTTTAGACTTTGAAGAAAGAAATATGTTGGTGATCAATGAAAGGGAGATCGATCTGCACTAAGATAAGGAAAAATCTGCATCTCAATGGCACATTAGATCAATTTTCCCAATCCGCTTCAAGTTTGTGATTAGCAGCCTGTTGAGAGAGATTGGATTGCCTTAAATACCAGATTCATTGGTGATTTATTGTGATGAGAGCCATTGTTTCTCTTTTGTAGAAGAGCACTCTCTACCATTGTTGTTGATGTGTGTAAGACGGTTAAAAAAGAAGTGTAACTTGAAGGAAGCACGTTTGGCTGATATGTGCCTACACTAAGGCTCAAAGAATGCTATTATCTTTCTCCTTACTTCCTGTTACAAGAACAGAGTTGCCATTCACCATAGAACAAACCAATTGAATGGTGTTTAGTGCTCAGCCTGCCAGACAAATAGTTTGAAAAGATTGCAGCCCAAAGAGGTAACATGATTTTTGTTTGGCATTGGAAACAAGATATCCCACATATGTGCATATTATTAGTTTTCTCTCTTTATATTGAAATATGCATGCATAAAGTGCAATGAAGAATTCATGCTTTAGTGAAGTCTCTATAGAAGCATATGAGTGAACTTGCTTGGATAGGTTATTAAAATCCAGGCTAAGTTTGACTCGGATGTGATGGCAAAAAGGTTTATATTCCTGTGGTTTTGGATGAAACTTTTGTAGAGAAGAAAGAAGGGCCTATGTAGTTGGGCACTAGTGTTTATTGTGATCAATATTTGGGGTTGTTAGTTGGATGCATGTCACTTTGAGTTGGGGTTGTTAGTTGGATGTGGGTCACTTTGAGTTGGT
This sequence comes from Picea sitchensis, assembly GCA_010110895.2. Taxonomy (NCBI): domain Eukaryota; kingdom Viridiplantae; phylum Streptophyta; class Pinopsida; order Pinales; family Pinaceae; genus Picea; species Picea sitchensis. The sequence goes on from SNQJ01S0000461.1 coordinate 160,694, forward strand.
ATACATAAAACATGGTTTTTGTTTTTCAAGAACTCAAAAAAAGTGAAGTGGACATAAGTGTCTGCCACACCATTTTGGTAAAATCCAAACATTTTTTTCAAAAAGGAGCTTGGACTTGTGTTAAATTTATAAGCAGCTGCAAGAGCCATTCTCCTGGAGGATGGCTAAGACCCTAGACGAGATCTAGGGCCCCCAGTGCACTCCTGGGGTACTTGGTCTGGGACCAAACAGTCAGTGCCATGGCAAAAGACCCTTGTGAG
>SNQJ01S0000461.1:195806-211902 GCA_010110895.2 Picea sitchensis
ATTGGAAATCCCACTTGTTAGTGGAATATTCCAAGAACAAGTTCGCTTGTGAGGTGATGGATGGGAAGATATAGGATGACCGGTATAGGGTCATTGACGATGTCATATTTTACAAGGATAGAGTCTACTTGGTGCCAGATTCAGGGCTTAAGAAGAAGATCCTCACCGCAGTTAATGATTCACCTCTAGTAGGCCATCAGGGGTTTTTCAAAACCTACAAACAGATCAGAGAGAGGTTCTCATGGAAGGGCCTCAAACAAGACCTTATGAGACACATCAGTGAGTGTGTGACTTGCCAGCAGAACAAGTTAGAGCATGCTCTTCTAGCAGGGCTACTTCAGCCACTCCCCATTCCAGAGCAGAAATGGGAGAGTATATATATGGACTTCATCACCGGTCTACCCAAGGTCCAAGGTAATGACTGTATCTATGTAGTGGTCGACATATTGACCAAGTTTTCTCACTTCTACGCCATACCGACAGAGTATAGCGCAGTTCAGGTAGCCGAGATTTTCTTCAGGGAGGTCTTCAGACTTCATGGGTTGCCGAAGAACATCATCAGTGACAGGGACAGTCGATTCATAGGGACATTTTGGAGAGAGTTGTTTCGGTTGGTGGGGACAGAGTTGACACCTAGCACCAACTATCACCCTCAAACATATGGGTAGACCGAGATTGTCAACAAGTGGGTTGAAGGGTATTTGAGGAACTATGTAGGAGGACAACAGAGAATGTGGGTAAAGTGGTTACATTTAGAAGAACATTGCTACAACACCACCTTCCACATGTCCATTGGTATGACACCCTTCTGAGCATTGTACGGATATGATGCTCCCACTTTGGTAGACTTGGTATTCGGGGAGAGAAGAGATCCCAAGGCCAAGGATTGGATCATAGAGAGTCAAGAGATTCTCAAGTTGTTGAAAGAGAACCTGCAGATGGCACAAAACCGACAGAATATAAGTGCAGATAGGCACAGGATAGAGCACAACTTTGAGGTTGGAGATTTGGTTTTCTTGAGACTCCAACCCTACAGACAGTCATCTCTGAAGAAGAGTGGGGCCGAGAAGCTCAAGCCCATATTTTATGGTCCTTACAGGATCATGCGTCAAGTAGGCGAGGTTTCTTACGAGCTAGAGCTTCCAGAGGGGAGCAAGATTCATAATGTGTTCCATGTGTCTTGCCTCAAAAAGGCAATGGGACAATTCATTAACACATCAAAGGAGCTTCCCTCGTTGGATGAGGAGGGACAGTTGGAGTTAGTTCTGGAGGAGGTTTTGGAGTTTCGGGAGTGGAAACTAAGGAGCAGGGTCATCAGAGAGTGTTTGATCAGATGGAGAGGGCTTCCAGTAGAGAACGCTACTTGGGAGAGTGAGCAGGTGTTCCAGCACCCTGGACTGGTATTTCTTGAGGACAAGCAATTTCGGAAAGGAAGGACTGTAATGTCCCTTTCCAAATAGGAGCTCCAGAAGAGGAGGCTTAATGGTCTAAACCACCCCGTTAGACTATAGCCAGGGCCAAAGAGGGTAAACAGGGTTACTAGAGGTCACTCCAGTCACAGGTGTTATATTCGGAAAGTGGCATTGAGCTAAAAAGGGTTAAAAGCACTTTTAAGTCATTATGAGCTAAAAATAGAAGTCAACTGTGAATTAGGGTTTCAACAGTGATTTAGGGTTTTGGAATTCAACAGCGAATTAGGGTTTCATCATGATTTAGGGTTTTCGAAAGCTATAAAAGAAGGGTCAGCGACCTAATTCATCATTATGTAGATTATGACTTGTCATTGAGGAGAAGAGGCGCATCTCAGGAGAGATAGTTCAGTGTATTCCAGGAGGAAGACACCAATTGGCTAATTTCGATGTTGAAAGACACACCCTAGTCACCGAGAAGATCATCCAGGTCTTCCATCATTCTTCATTGATTCCGCAGTGCCCCCATATTTCGGGTATTATCTTTTAGTTGCTTATTTGTATTCCGGCTAAGATCCTTTTGTCTTTTGATCTAGCCGAGTGTTGTTATTTTATTCAGCCGCAGTTGCTTATTTATATTCTGGCTAAGATCCTTTATAGGTTGATCTAGTCGAGTATTGTCAGTTATTCAGCCGCATTCAGCCATTTTGTAATCCACAGAGATATCATAACACAAACTTTGTAGTCCTTTGTCACATTTATTATTTGTATGATCATTTATATTTTGTAAACCTTTGATCCTACACACACATTAGCAGCGTTTTCTAGACTAGCCAAGTCAGGAACATTACATTTTGTAGCAGCTGATGAACCCCCATTTTGGCATCTTTTTGTTCCCTATCTCCTATAAATATACATGCATTTTTCCCTCCTTTTATGTTTTCCACATACTTATATTTATAAAGTTCCACCTTTATCACAGGTATTACTATTGCCACATAATCTTCTTGATTTTTGTTCATAAATTAGAATTAGATTGAACTTTAGAAAATATTTGAATTATTAAATATGTGTAGTTTTCAATAACATTAACTATGGCTACAGAATGCAAGGCCCCAGATTCTAGCTACATAATGCAAGGTTCCAAGTTCATACGAAGATGTGTATCGATGCAAGGAAAATTATGGAGATTTATAAAGAGGATATTTTAAGAAGATATATTTCCAGCACACAGCCACATCTATTCTTGCATATACATATTAGCACCTACACAGTACGACATGTTTTGAATGGACAACTGACATGTAGACAAGTGGCAGAGTTGATGGTTATCAATGTGAACGCTACATAGCCGTGAGCAGTAACTAAGATGCTCATCATCTTTATTTTATCACATATGATTAATCTAAAATGGGAACATGCATAACAGTCTACTTAGCGCATCCAAGATGTGAGCAGCCAGTGGATACATGGATGGATTAGGCACCAATTTGTTTCAACAATGTTTCCTAGAATCTAGGGGATTGGCGCTCTACACAGAGCTATTTTTAGCCAAGCATTTTTGTATATATATGTATGCTCGGTTGAGCAAAGACAATTAGTATGTGATACATATTAGGCATTCAGCTGAGCGTATACTGTCTTGAACTTCCAGATTTCTGATATATATATTCTGTTGTACGTGATCATTTCCTGTTGTTAATTAGTAAAGTGTGAATACGGGAGTGTCGTGAGCAAGGGCCCACTCATGGGTACAATCCGTATTATTTCCTTGTTGTTTATATTTTTGTTGTTGATTAAATTCATGCATGATAGTTAGATATATACGCTGATCAGATTGTTAATTTCTGAGATTTATTTTATAGTTTGTTGGGAAATGGTTATATGTCGCATAATGGCCCTGGATATTTGTTGAATAATGACAGTTAAAGATTATTAGGGTGAATAGATTTCAGCCAACATCTAAAATCAGACCTATTGTTATCCTAACACCTTATGGTTAAACTCTAGGTATGTGTAGATAAATATGGGTATGTATAACAAAGCCTAGGTGAAAGAATCTACCATCATAATAAGCTTTGGCATCATCCACAGAGCTGAGGACAAGAATCATTAAGTACTTTACCCTTGTTGTTATAACATCGTAATTTTTGAGTTTTATAGACCTTAGCATTCCTTTTTATACATATGCACAGTTGCTATAGAATCACAGTTCTCATAAATCCCAGTCAAGTGAATATTCAAAGATTAAGTTTATGATATTTCAAAGAGCTTAGTTTTCCGAGATACCACCATAAGACTGAAAGGATCAGAGTTTTGTGACTCATTTCTTTCGTATCATAGTTACAGTAAGCTAGTTCTCTTTTCTGTGCAGATTGCACAAGAGTGCCTCATAAGCACAATAAGCCCTGGGTTGACAAATGAGTGATAGAGTGTAGAGTGACACCAAACAATTGGGAATCATATTTTTACCTCGTCAGCAGCTTCTATCTTCTTTATTGGAGCCATCTGTTGAGCATTCTAGATCGGCCTTCTCATTGTAGCAGGTTCTTCTATTTATGAATAAAAGCAGATTTGAGATGTTTTGGCTTGTCTATCATGTTGTTGATCTTGCATATGGTTTAGGTATGTTCCATGATTGTATATCCTTGTTTATTATTGCAAACACACATGTAAACCATCACTATAACCCTAAGTGTAACCTAAAGGATCACTGTAAGCAAAGTGTTTGACGAAATACCACAACCAATAAAAGTTTTAAAAGACATCCAAAACCATGATGTTCCTGGCATAATGGCTTGGGAACATTACATATTTCAGTTTAGAATTCCATCCCCTTTTGTTTTTTACTAGCAATTTTTTGATAATTCCAATCAGGATTTTGTTGGAGGATTCTGCCAATTCGTTACCCTGTGGATAATATGGAGTAGAATCTGCCAGAGTAACATTATATCTTTGACACAATTCAATCATAGCAACATATTTAAATGCATGAGAATTATCTGTGATTAATTTTCTAAGACAACCAAATCTAGAAAATATATTTTCTTCCAGAAAATTTATAATTATCTTATCTGTTGCATTTCTAATCGAGGTGGCCTCAATCCATTTCATAAAGTAATCAATGGTTGTCAAGATCCATCTTTTCTGTCCATCGAAGGGAGGATGAATTTCTCCTATGAAGTCCAAGCCCCACTGCTGGAAAGGGCCATTTGTTATGATTGGATTTAAGGGAAAAGAGTGTAATTCTTGTGTTCCAGCAAACATTTGGCACTACTCACATGCTCTAATTTTAGCAAATACATCAGAAAATATAGTGGGCCAGTAGTACCTACCTCTAAAAATTTTAGATGTTATGGCTTTCCAGTGTTGATGTCCTCCACAAACAACTTTATGAAGGTCAATCATAATAAAATTTGATTCATCCTCATCAATACATATCAAAAAAATACCATTGGGATCCTTCCAAAACAAATTCTGATTAATAATGCAGTATTTCACAACCTTTAGCTTGAGAGATATGCTTTTAGATTTATCAAAATCCGATGGATAGTGAAAATTCTGCAAAAATAAACTATGTCTTTATACCATGATGAGCAATGATACTTGCCCAATATCTGCAAACTTTTGTATTTATCTTGTGATACTGGAACAACTCACTGATTTTGAATATAGTTCATTCCAAGAGCTATGCAATTTGAGTCAGCAAGCAACCTTGCCAAACCCTGCCCTTTGATCAACTTGGTAGGTTTGAGTTCTACATCATATTCTAAGAGTTTTTCTATCCACTTACCCCTATTTCCTTTGTTGTCTGGCTACACAAACATATCTTTCACATTGTTTCTAGATACAAAGGCAATTATCTTAGAATGCAAAATATAAACTCTGAAAGATTTCATTGCCTTCACCAAGGCATAAGCCTGTTTTTCCATTATGTTATACTTAAGTTCTGCATCTCTAATGGATTTGTTGAAGAAAGAAATGGGTTGTCCATATCCTTCTTCATTTTTCTGCAACAGTACAACAACAATTGTTTCTTCAGAAGCAAAAGAGAAGATCAAGAACTCCTTAAAATAATATGGATTGATGAGGACATGGGCTTCAATTAAAGCTTGTTTCATTCTTTCAAAGGATGGCTTAGCTTCATGTGTCCACTTAATCTCATCATCCTTCAACATATTCATAATGAGCTTAATATTTTCAACAAATTTAGGTATGAATCTCCTTAAAAAGTTGATTCTACCTATGAAATATTGTATGGCTTTTTTGTTTCTAGGAATATCAATATTTTGAATAGCATTCACCCTCTTAGGGTCTATTTTGATTCCTCCTGCTGATACAATATGACCTAGGAGCTTTCCTTCATGCATAGAGAAATGAAATTTCTTTGGGTTTAAAGATATGTCATACGTTCGACATTTCTTAAATGTTAGCTTGAAGTGTTGCAAGTGTTCATCATCATATTTTGAGAAAACAGTAATGTCATCAAGATATATCACTATGAATTTGTCCCTTTCTCCAATGAATGCAATGTCCATTTCTCTTTGGAACATAGCCCATGCATTCATCAACCCAAAAGGAAAGTGTTTAAGAGTAATCAAATATTTGGTTGTAACATTGTCTCAACTACCTATGAAGAGTGTTGTTATGGACATTGTATTGGCTGATACCACCAAATTTTGGAATATTGTTGTCTAGGTCTTGGGCTAAAAAGGTGGGAGGATCTTTGCAAATGGATTTGACATAATATCCCATACCTATTTTCAGGGGAGAACATCGAAAACTATACAAGTAAGTCCGACTTACTTATATTGTAAGTGATCATGACAATCCAAGAAATCACCCTATCTATGCAGTAGACGGTGAAATTGGTTGATCCATATTTCATATCAGTGATGATGTTCCTGAACCATCAAGTAACAAGCTCATTGGTAAGCAAGTAAAGGATATGGAAAACTCAGTGGGGAAAATGTTTTTTGATGGTTCATGTTCAAAGGAAGGATCGGGTGCTGAGATTGTAATTATTTCTCCTTTTAAAGAAGTTATATCTCTATCCTATAAATTGGAATTCAAGACTACCAATAACATTGCATAATATGAATCTTTGTTTTTGGGATGAGGCACTGCAAAAGATACGAGAATTGACAAAATAACAGTTTTTGGAGATTCTAAATTAGTCATCCATCATGTCAAGAATATTTATCAAACAAAGCAGCAAAGACTGAAGCAATACAAGAATGAGGTATGGGATTTTGTTGAAAGCTTCTTTTTGTTATTCGATATCACATTTTTTTCAAAGAAACTTCAATCAACTAGCATATTCACTAGCATTAGCAACTAGCAATTTCAAGACTTCATTATATTCCAATTTGAGATATGAAATTGAAGTTAAACACAAACATTCAATCCCAAATAACATCAAACACTGGCAAGTTTTCAGTGATGACCATGAACTGAAAAGGCTTCTAGAAACTATTGATGAGTTTTCTGCAATTTCTATTGATCAAGAGAATGAAAATGATGAGATGGAAATTAAATAAAATGTTCCTTTTCAGAATAAAGTAACAGGGCATAAAATTGCAGAGTTAAAGAAAATTCGCATTCCAAAAGATCTGGTCCCATTGGAAGGACTCTTTGACAACAATGATGTTTCCAAAAAATCTTCAATTCAGAATCAGGAAAATGATTTTTTTTATTGCAATATTGGCACTACTGTAGATCCTAAGGTTATAAAACTATCCAAATCATTGTCAAAAGAGAAAAGGAGCAGATATGTTCAACTTATGAGGGAATTTGCTGATATTTTTGCTTGGTCATATGAAGAGGTTTTTGACACATAAATAATTCAGCATAAAATTCCTTTGAAAGTGGGCTCTAAACCTTTCAGGAAGAAATTGAGACAGTTTAACCCTATGTTGTTGACTATCATTGAAAAAGAGTTAAAAATACTACTAGATGCTAAGATTATAGTACCTTTGAGATATTCAGAGTGGGTGGCAAATTTGGTGCCAGTTAGGAAGAAAAATGGTGAAATAAAGTTATGTGTGGATTTTAGAAATCTGAACAGGTGTTCAATAATAGATAACTATCCATTACAAAAAATGGATCACATTTTGTGGAAGGTGGTAGGTGCTCAAAGGATCTCCATGTTAGATGGGTATTATGGATATAATCAGATTGCAATATTTGAAGAAGATAAAAATAAAATTGCTTTCACTCCTCCATGGGGTACCTTCATCTATGACAAGATGCCTTTTGGGTTGATGAATGCAGGGGATACGTTCCAAAGAGAAATGGGCATTGCATTCATTGGATAAAAGGACAAATTAATAGTGATATATCTTGATGACATCACTATTTTCTCAAAATCTGATGATGAACACTTGCAACACCTCAAGAAAAAATTTAAGAAATGCAGAAGGTATGGCATATCTTTAAACCCAAAGAAATTTCATTTCTCTATGCATGAAAGAAATCTCATAGCTCATATTGTATCTGTAGGAGGAATCAAAATAGATCTGGAGAGGGTGAATGTTATTCAAAAGATTGATATTCCTAGAAACAAAAAATCCATACAATCTTTCATAGGTAGAATAAACATCTTAAGGAGATTCATACCTAATTTTGTTGAGATTATTAAGCTCATTACGAATATGTTGAAAAAAGATGTTGAGATTAAGTAGACACGGGAAGCTAATTCATCATTTGAAAGAATAAAAAAAGCTTTAATTGAAGCTCATGTCCTCATCAGAGCAGATTATTCTAAGGAGTTATTGATCTTCTCTTTTGCTTCTGAAGAAACAATTGTTGTTGTATTGTTGTAGAAAAATGAAGAAGGATATGAAAAACCCATTTCTTTCTTCAGCGAATCCCTTAGAGATGCAGAAATTAAGTATAACATAATGGAAAAATAGGATTATGCCTTAGTGAAGGCATTGAAATATTTCAAAGTTTATATTGTGCATTCTAAGATAATTTCCTATGTTCCTAGCAGCAATGTGAAAGATATGCGTGTGCGGCCAGACAACGAAGGAAATAGGGGTAACTAGATAGAAAAGCTCTTAGAATATGATGTAGAACTCAAAGCTACCAAGTTGATCAAAGGGCAAGGTCTAGTGATGTTGCTTGTTGACTCAAATTGGAAAGCTCTTGGACTGAATGTTATTCAAAATCAGTCAGTTGTTCCAGTATCACAAGATAAAGACAAAACTTTGCAGATATTGGACAAGTATGATTCCTCATCATGGTATAAAGATATAGTTTATTTTTTGCAGAATTTTCAGTGTCCATTGGATTTTGATAAATCTAAAACCAGATCTCTCAAGATAAAAGTTGTGAAATACTGCATTATTAATCAAAATTTGTTTTGGAAGGATCCCAATGGTATTTTTTTGAGATGTATTGATGAGGATGACTCAAATTTTATTATGATTGACCTGCATAAAGGTGTTTTTGGAGGACATCAACACTGGAAAGCCACAACGTTTAAAATTTTGATAGCTTGGTACTACTAGCCCACTCTATTGTCTGATGTATTTGTTAAAATTATAGCATATGAGAAGTGTCAATTTTTTGTTGGAAAACAAGAATTATGCTCTTTCCCTTAAATCCAATCATAGCAAATGGCCCTTTCCAGTAGTGGGGTTTGGAATTCAAAGGAGAAATTCATCCGCCCTCTAATGGAAAACACAAATGGATCTTCACAGCCACTGATTACTTTACGAAATGGATTGAGGCCATCCCAACTAGAAATTCAACAGATAAGGTAATTATAAATTTTCTGGAAGAAAATATATTTTCTAGATTTGGTTGTCCTAGAAAATTAATCACAGATTATGCTCAAGCAATTAAATATGTTTCTATGATTGAATTCTGTGAAATATATAATGTTACTCTGGCACATTCTACTCCATATTATCCATAGGGTAACGGATTGGCAGAATCCTCCAACAAAAGACTGATCAGAATTATCAAAAAAATGCTAGCAAAAAACAAAAGGGGATGGAATTCTAAACTAAAATATGCTTTATGGGTTGACACAATTAGCACCAAAAATTCAATTGGTACTTCTCATTTTCAGTTAGTCTATGGAACATATGTTATTTTCCCAACCCAACTTGGTTTACCCATGCTAAAGTTTCTGTAAGAAGAATTGGAAGAACCTAATGATATTCAGAGGATTTTTCAAATCATTGAGGTTCAACAGAGGAGAGAAATGTTAAATGAAAAAATTGAGGCTTATCAGAGCAAGGTTAAAACAACATTTGACAAGAAAAATAAGAAGGATAGTTTTCAAATAGGGGACCTTGTTCTGAGGTGGGATGCCAGAAGAGAAGATAACCCAAAACATTGTAAGTTTGATAATTTGTGGTTTGGCCCATTTAAAATAGCCAAAGTTTTGAACAACAACACTTTTGTCTTACAAAATTTGGTTGACAGTGAGATATTTGAAGGCTCGGTCAATGGGCATTTTCAAAAACATTATTTTATTTAGTGAGCCAGAATTAATTTAGTTTGTACATACTGCTTGATTTTGGTGTGTTTGAGCATATTAGTATAAATAAGACTCCACAACCCAATGGAAACACTAGTGTACAGTTAAGTTTGTTGCAGTTGGGTATTTTAGTATTCAAAATGGATTGACTATAATAAGGCAGATGTCAAAACAGATAAGCAGAGTAGGGTTGCAGGTTACAGGTTCCTGTGATATAATTTGAAAGGAAGGCATTGGTGTACATTGCTTAATGTCTCGCAAGGAGAACAATATCCATAGATGGAGCCAGTGTTAGTCCCTAAACCTTTTTCTACCTTTTTGTTCCTCAAATATAGTCTATCCAATCATAAGCCTTTCTCTAAGCCCAATTTGTCTTTGTTTGTTGCATATTTTATTTTTATTATTCATTTTTGGTGTGATTGTATTTGCTTAAAATTCATCCTCGTTTTCTTCTTATAAGGTATGTCTAGAAATATTTGCATAAAATAAGATGTGTCACATCAAATTTGTGGGTTTGCATTTCCAATTAAAGGGCATTTTCCCAAGGTGTGAACAATAAACAGGTTTGTTGCAAGAATGTTGCCATTCTTGTAGCACATAAAAACAACATTACTACAAATGCATTCAAAATCCAGAGATCGTGACAGCAGTGCCAAAATCATGCAAGATATCGTGCAAATGGATGTTATATTTAATTATGTCATATATAAATGATTATTTCAGCCTTAACATGATTTATTGAATATGAATTTGAATCAGCTTTTACTTCCATCAATCTTAGATGTCAGGTCATGATCTAAAACATTCAAAATCATAATTTGAAGCATGTAAAGAGTTTTTGTAATAAGGGGAAATGTGGATTATTAGCGTATGCAACCAAAAACCCTTTTGTGTTAGTCATTATGTGTAGGCATATTTTGAAACTTATATGCCCAAAATCGAAACCCTAATTCTCGCAGGTTCAACAGAGTTCGCAATCAACAATATGTTGCCCAAAAAAGGTGGTCAAATTCTTTTAATAGAACCAGAGGGAATTGAGCTATTAAAAGCTTTCCCATAAATCATGCATAAATTCATTCGAGGAGAATGGTTTAGGTTTTGTTGCGCTTTTCAGGGGCACAATGCAAAAATTTCTATGTTATTTGCCAAAAAAATCGATGGGTTCCTGACCCAGGTGGGAGATATCATTATTCATGTTACAAAACATTCAATTGCAACAGCCTGTGGTTTTCCTGTAAAAGGTGAAAGATGGTTCAAGAAGGGAAAACTCTCTACAGACCTGTGCAACTAGTTTTTAGTAGCAAAACACCATAATCCATATTGGAGTCAAGGTATCCGAAAGGCAGAGTATCTTACCAGTCGTCCATAAATACATAACTTGTGAAGGTAGGTTTTCTACCAATCATTGCTATCACATACGATTTTTGATGCATTTAAATGGAGATAAGGAAATGAATTTTCCATTTTATCTTTTGAAAAGTTTGACAAAGATGGCAAAGAGGATACAAATCCATCCTCAAAATATTCATCAAAGTTTATTTCATCGAGGTCTTATCAAAATTTTGGTTATGTATGCATTAAGTGAATTACAAGTGTCTTGGGAACAACTGTTATCTTCTTTAAGGATGAAGAACAGGTTTAAAAACACAGACAACGCCTCTTGTCAAGAAAACTAGGGTTTCAAGAGGAATGGGCAACACATTGAAGGATACAGTGAAGATGCAAGAAAAATCCTCCTCTGTAACAAGAGAGACCAGATTGAGCAAAAGAAATCTCGCCCTACAACAGGAAGAAGCAGCTACGCAGAAATTCGAATCATCTTCACCAGAACATGAGTCTGGGAAATGTGATAGGGTTTATACTAGAAGGAGGACTAGGCAAATGACACAGAAATCTCAAAATATAAAAATTGAGCCTATACAAGAAATCCATGATATACAAATTGAGAAGTCTCCAAAGGTAAGACAAAGCAGGAGGAACAAAGGCAAACAACGTGTAGACTATCCCAGGAGACCCAAAACTAGATCCACAAATAAGTTGAGACTTAATTCTAAAGCTTTATTCAAATATTCTCTAAAGAAAGAGAAATTGATTGTCATAGATGAGACCCCAAAAACGATCCCAGAGATGACCAAAAAAGAAAGGATAGGAATTAAAACAATGAAGGAAATGCCCATGAGAAAGACCAGAAACGATAAAGGGAAAAAGGTTGAATCTGAAGACGAATTTCCCCAATTGGATGACGAGACAAAGCAAAACCCTACTTTCAGTCCATAGATAGACGAGCTACTAGAAATCTGCATGAAGAAGGGGACTTCTAGCTTACCTAAACCTGTGAAAAAGGACATTTTTGAAATAAAATCCTCAAAGGGACATAAGTACAAAAGAAGGCCTAGAAAACCTAAGTGTTCCATTGATTTAAATAGGTCTGCATCAGAAGAAGGCCAGGATGAAGACAGGGATGAAACAGAGGATGTACCAGAAAGACAGAGGTCTGAGGAATTTAAGACAGTCATTAAAGATATAAAGCAGCAGAATCGAAGACTTGAGGTATGGAATGCTAAGCTACAGGAGAAAGTTCAAAAGTTGAAAGAAAAGTACAAAAAAAAACGTGTTTTTTCAAAGGAACTTAGAAAGACGCATGTCAAAATATATTGGTCTAATGTTGTGCTCAAAACCAAATTAAAACAGGAAAAGTCTAAGGGTCAAACTTTTGTTCTGGAATGAAAAGGTCTCAAAGGATTTGTATACACACATGTTATTTCTAGTTTTGAGTTCGTGCTACCAGAAAACAGAGATTTTGTGTAGCTCTTCTATTTTGACAAAATAATGAGAAAATACAGGGGAATGAAGACTTATTTTGCAAGCAGGTTCAACCTCATGGATTACAATGACAAAGTACGAGTTTGAAGGTCTAGTCTTCCACTTATGTGTTCTTGAAACAGTTGTTGTGGATCATATTTGTTAGGGTCAAAGGAATATTTTAGGAGTTAAGATATGGTCCTATGATAGAGGATCTTTTTCCTAGGATCCTGGATTTTGTTATCAGCACATTGAATTAAAATAGAATGTAATTTCTATCTAATAGCTAAGGAGATCGAATTTGTAAATCATAACTGAAGCTATGTTTTAGGATCTAAGATCTATTTTTGTAACTACTCTTGATCTATAAAAGGAAGATCAAATAAGAGAGTAAGGGTTCGATTCTTGGAGGGTGTTGAAGCTATGTTTTAGGATCTAAGATCTATTTTTGTAACTACTCTTGATCTATAAAAGGAAGATCAAATAAGAGATTAAGGGTTTGATTCTTGGAGGGTGTTGAAGGAACCTTTTTTATATGAAATTGTAAAGCTGCAACCTGCAACATTTTGCACTCAATGAACAAACATTCTGATGGTTAGACTATTTTATTTTATGTCTTTTATTTCTTCTATCTTATTTGAATGCATTTGAAACTTCTTGCAAAGCATTGGTTTATCATGTTCCATTTGAACTTCAGTAAAGATTTTTCTATTAGAATCATTTGTTTCAGGAGTTGCATTTGAGTGATTCTTTCCTGTCTCTGAATGACATTTGGAACCTGGAATTCTTCTTTACAAGTTAACATATTGTTAACTTGTGACTTATTTTTCATCTATTTTGTCTCCATTTATCTAATTTTTCAGAATGAATTCCTTTGAATAAGGTGAATGTTGTTGATGACCTGATTCAAATGAATGTACTCAAACCTTTATCCTTCAACTTACTCTGATACCCTAATCCTTAAATCCAACTTCAAACAAATCTTAATCTACAAGAAACCATTGAAATAATTGAGTTACCCTAGATTTCCCCTTAGAATTCATGGATAACACGATGTCCATTCAAACAAGACACTATGGCTTGAGTAGAACCATTATATCTTTCTCGGACTCCACTTATCTTGATTTCAAAATTTCAATTGTGGGTGCAAAAATTCATCGAACAGTTTATAGGCATCTACTCATTGGCTTCCATTTCATTTCAAATCATGTGTGTTAAATTTATAAGCAGTTGCAAGAGCCATTCTCTTGGAGGATGGCTAAGACCCTAGACGATATCTAGGGCCCCCAGTGCACTCCTGGGGTACTTGGTCTGGGACCAAACAGTCAGTGCCATGGCAAAAGACCCTTGTGAGGGCCCCCAGTATATGACTGGGGTTCTTGGTGAAGAACCAAGCAATAAAGACCCCTGAGAGGGCCCCCAGTATAGGACTGGGTTTCTTGGTCTAGGACCAAGCAGTTAAAGCCCCTAGATAAGCCTAGGGCCCCTGGAAATGTCCAGGGTACCCATGCATACGGCATGGGTTGATCCTTGGTCTTTAACCTTGGTGGATAAGACCCCAGAAAAGGTTTTGGGGATACTTGATCCTCTATCAAGTATTTTGATGGTACATGACCTTCCTTGAAGAAGGACATAACCACATGAGGGATAAGTCCCATATGCAATGATGATAAAGTAATAGATTCACCATGTTAAATGAAGGAATGAGTATTGCCACCTAGCTAACCCTCTCTTACCCTTGCATGTGTTGGTTTGGGGTTTTGTTGTTTTTGTTTTAAGGTTAAAGTAAAGTTAGATTAAAATGGTAATTATAACATGTTTAAATTTAATTTAAACATGTTATTTTTAATCACATTTATTTTAATTTTAAACCTTTTCTTTTAATCCCTTGCCCTAGCCTAAAACTATAAATACAACCCCTACCCCTCTCACATCACTCACCTTGTATCACTTGTTGCTAAGTGTGTGGATCTCTCCTAGTTGCGGCTCCTTCCTGTTGTTGAAGTTGCGGCCCCCTTGTTGTTGTGAGTGAAGTTATTGTTGTGGCCTCTTCAACTCTTCCTGTTGCAGATTAGTGTGGTGTAGTTGCAGCTCCTTTGAGTGTGGGTTGTAGGGTGCGGCCCCTCTTCTTCTCTGTTGTGTAAGGTCTCTAGGGTGTGGCTCCTTTTCCTTCTTGTTGTAGCTGAGTTCTAAGGGTGTGGCCCCTCTTCTGCTCTGTTGTGTAAGGTCTCTAGAGTGTGGCCCTTCTTTCTGTAGCGTATGCGTAGGGTGCTACCCTTTACACTGTTGTGTGGGGTACAATTGTGGCTCAGCCTCTCTTTCCTATATGTTGTGAGGTATATGAGGTACGGCCCCCCTTTTTGAGCTTTGGTTTCTCCTGACTGCTGTGATGAGCCTGTAGGGTGCATTCCCTTCTACTACTGTGAAGTTTTTCTTCTTAAGCCACAAGAGTGAGGGTTTATCTACTAGCCTCTTCCTATGTGGGGTTTGGATGATTTGAGCATTTTCAGTTTGAGGGTTTGACTGGTTGAAGTCCTCCTGGTTTTGTTTCCTTGGTGGCAAGAAAGATCCTTCACCTATTGGTAAGAGATCCAACCTATAAGGTGGATCTATGAACTGAACCTTTGTCTGAGCATACTAAAATGGTTCTACATCTCCTATGGTTATTGTTCTTTCTTCAGAGGTAAGGTTGTTGTACCAGGTAAGCTGCCTACTCATCTCTTCCATATCTGGACTTGACTTTGACTTCAGTACTATTTGATCTAGTTAGCTTTGAGTATTAACTATTAGATCTGAAGCTATACATTGAATTTACAATTGCCTCTATAGTTGTTTTATTATTTAATGATCAGACTAGTTTTTAGATCTACAGATCTGTGTATCATCTTTAGTTTATCTTTATAGATCTATTTTACTGTTTCGTCTTATTCTGATCTGTTCACTGTCAAATCAGCAGAGTTCTTGCTTATTAGATCTGAGTTTTATTTCTGATCTGCAAATCTAATCTTACTAAGTTTATTGATGTCTCTCTTAGATCTAAATACTAGTTAAAGTGTTCTAAGTCTGTTGATCTATAGATCTAGCTGTTTCTTTCATTGAAATTAAAAAGATACTATTGTTATGCATCTTTACCCTAATTCTAACATGGTTTTAGAGCTAAGGGTGTAAACAGAGCTCAAAGAACCTAATCTTGAGCCTACACAGATCCACTTTGTTAGGGTTGTTTTGCAGATTACATTCATCTAATATAGCACAGATTCAAACATGACTTCCTTATCAGTCAAAGCTGAAGACAGACTTGTAGGGGCAACAAACTTTAATGCCTGGAAATACAGAATAATAAACATACTTGAAGAAAATGATCTAGAAGATTATATCACTAGAGAGATCG
>SNQJ01S0000461.1:220523-244121 GCA_010110895.2 Picea sitchensis
ATTCTCATCATCAAAAGCAGTTGTCAAATCAATACTCAGCTACTTCAGGCGACAACACAAGTGCAGCAAACTGCAACAGATCCTCAAAGCCATGGCAACTCATTCTTGCAATTGTCTGTGCTTTCACCTTCATACAGTTTGGCATCCCTTGGTCGAATGTCATCATTCAGTGGAGATTTTCAGTGCCATAAACCCAATGATTCTCTGTTATCTCCAGTGTCAAACTCATGTCCACATGATAGATTAAAGCATGATAGAGAATGTTCAAGCTAGCAATGGGACAACCAATCTAACAGACATAAAGGAAACAGGGCCTCTTACACAGCAAACTGAAGTTTCCAGCTCTGTACAAGGAGGAGAAGCATCACCAAAAAAGTCCCCAAACCTTCAGCAAATCGACAGGGTAATCATTTTCTTCAATCTTAAACATTTTCAGAAGCTGAGCTTTTCGGTGGTTAACAGGCCCGGATTTTTATGCCCTTAACCACTGAAACCTGTTACAGGGCAACAAGCTAATAGTTTTGCCCAGATTTCATTTTTTCTCAACCAAATTTTTCGAGGTTGGTTTCTAAAGATGCATAATAATTAAATACATCAGGTTTTAGGTTTTATCTTGATGTATTTGATGGTTAAGAAGGTGGAAAAGTGAAAATGGTGAACTAGTTAATGAGCAGAAAAACTGTCTTTCTGCCAAAGGAGGCAAATTCGAATTTCTTATGGTGATTCATCAGCCTTGGAAGGATTTCTACATCTATCAAAGAGTTTGGAGGATATGGAGGCTATCAAGATAGAGTTTGACTCCTTAGATATGATATTTTCCTATTTTGATTTGATTTTCCATTTTTAGAATTCCAGATCCATTTTTATAGGATCTCATCCTACACTTGTTTGGTTTGACTATTTTTAGCAAATCTGATCCATCTTTCAAGGATCTAGATTTCATCTTGTAAGGCTATAAAGCCAAAGACATTTGGAGAACAAGGGGTTCAATTCTGGAGACACTTTTGGGCTATGTAACTTGGACATTATTTTGCTATATGAATCACCATTTTCTTTGGTCATTATATATCAGTCTGTCCACATTTTTCACTATTCTGTATTTAGTTATTTTCAGCTCAGTTGTTCAGAAATGTCATCTTCTGATATAACTCATGAATACGAATTAGATCTTCTTACATTATTGTATGACCCTACATATTTGTACTTGGTTATCTTGAATGTCATTCTTCATATCTTGATTATTTTTTCGTAACTGATATCTAGTTTCTCGAAGCATTGTTTATTTAGAGGCATGACATGTTGTCTTTTTGCTAAGCCTTCTTAGTTATCCCATTGTTCAAAACAATTGATTATTAATGATTTCTTAAGTTACCAAGCATCCTTAGCCTACAACCCTAAGGAGTTTCTTGGAGCGATAACAAATTGGCGTCGTTGCTGGGGAGAGGAGATTGAAGCTCAGCTTCCTTGGGACACGACATAGATCCAGCTTTGATGATAAACAAAGCCTAGACATTCACTTGGTTGTAATTTTCTATCTGGCGACTCCATGTTCAAAGACTCCACTGGGGAGGATCCTGTTGATAAAAGATGAAGAGGCTGAAGTCAAGATCCAGGTATCAGTTCATTATTTTTCTTCATGAACTGTTGTTTTTCTTCATCATCTCTTTCATGCTTTTCCTGCGCGTGTAAAGAGAATTATTTTATGCTTTGTATATTCAGAAAATCATCATCCTTCTTGTATATATCCATCTTTAGAAGAGGAAATCCTGCAGCCTTGAATTGTAGATGTAGATTCGGTAACTTTACCTAAGCCCATTCACAAAGATTATCACTGTATTTCTTTTCCTTCAGAATCTGATCATCCATGTAACCTTGAAAAGATAGAAATTGTTTCAGACCCTGTCCAGATCTCAGCCCCTCTGGCCATAACTTCTGAACCTGATCAACAACTTACCATCTCTCATGATCAGCCCACAGCTTTTCAAGATAAGATCTGGATGAAGATGTTCAAACCTTTACAGCTACCCCATCTTCTTCATCCTTATTCTGATGACTGTTATGAATATCTCCCTTTGTTTTCTGGAGAGAATCAAGCTTCAACCGAGAGACACGTGGAACCCTTTTTGGATTTTGTTGATCGTTTTTCAATTGCACATGAAGATGTGATCATGAGAATGTTTTCGAAATCTTTGATCAAAGATGCTGCTACATGGTTTAAGGGTCTGAGAGCTAATTCAATTGGCTCTTGGATTGAGTTCTCTAATGCTTTCCTGAAGTATTGGGGCGAATACAAATCTCTAGATTCTTACCTCGTTGATTTCTATGCTTTGAAACAAGAGCAGGATGAAGCCTTGTTTGTTTTCAATAGAAGGTTTTACCGTGTTTATCATGACATGCCTTCAGAGGTCTGACCTACAGAAACATTTGCCATTATATATTATATTATGGGTCTTCATTCAGATCTTGTCCTTCTTCTACTAGAACGAAACTCTCCATCCTTAACCCGGTTATTTGAAGATGCTCAAGAAGTAGAGGAGAACATTTGTGCTTCTCGAAGGATCTGAGGTCGAGATTTATTTGAAAATCTACAAGAACATGAGCAAGGAGAATGTCATTATACCTCAGATTTTGAGCAGGAGAATAATGAGGTTGGAACAGTTTTAGAACAACAACGAGTATGTGAGCTCGTTTTAGATTCGGATCTGAATTTTTCAACAGTTTCAGAGTACTCCAGAGACAGGTATGAATCTAAAGTTTATGATCAATTTGCAAATCAGAATGAATCTATGATAACCAATGATTGCATTGAAAACTACATGTTCCTAGCTGATCACAATCCTTGTCATTTAAACATTGCTCTATCATCGTCCGTTGAGGACTGTTCTGAATAAAACAGTAAGTATGAAACAAATAAGGAACAACAACCTGAAAGTGAGTACATTTCAGATTCAGAATTAGATTCTTCAGTATGTGCAGAGTTTTCTAGAGATAGCTACGCTTGTGAAGTTTATGATCAATTTGTAAATCAAGAAGAGCCTATGATGACTGATGATTGCATAAGAAATTATATATTCTTAGCTGATCCTAATTCATGTGATGGAAATCTTGTTTTGTTGTCCTTTGTGAGCATTATTCTGATAAGGAAATTGTCAATTTTGATGATCATGAGTTGATCCCGAGAGGACAAGAAGGTGATCAATTTTCCAGCAAAGGAACAGCCATGGTTGAGCAGGAGGCTACCATAGATGTGCAGTTGTTTTCCGAGGAGCAGCATGTTACTTATCTTCCTTTTAAGGATCCAGTGGCAGCTTTCATGGATGTATATTTTTCAAAGGATCTGAAGATTTTAGATTTCCTTAGCTTGTCGTTGTTTGTGGGTAAGTATAGTTTCATGAATGAGTTTTATTCACCATTCTTACATTTCAAACATCAGTTGTGGAGCAGTGATAGAGACAAGGTTTCTTCAGTTTTGAAGTTACTTGAATGGCTGCTATGGAAATCAGCATTCACTTGACCAATGACAGAGCTAGTAGAGTAGGGTAGAAAATAAGCTCGCTCCCCGAGCATTTCTTTCTTCCAGTTTGCAGCAGAAATAGTAGTTAACTTGGTTGAATAAAGGCAGGTTTTGAAGGTATTCAAAGACCAGTTGCACAGAGCTTGAGAGTTTTCAAAGATTGGTTTCACAGGCTAATTGACTCCATACCCAATGGAACACTAGAGTTTAAGTTTTGTTTGAGCTTTCTCCAGGAAAGGCATCAGATCTGGAGTTCTTGAAACCTCACAGGGAGGATTCCATCCCCGAGTAGGAGCCAGATGTTATCTCCCAAAATAGCACCATCATTTTGCTAATTTTTAGGAGATAAGAACAGGTCCAAAATTTCATTTCAAAATATATTTTGGGTGCATTAGATGGTCTGCTTTTCAAATACAAACTTGGAAAAATCATTTGATTTGGTCTTGGCATTCAAAATTTCAAATTTCAGGTTTCGGTGGTTAAGGCAGGCTAAAAACGGCTCGTTAACCACCAAAAGAAGAGCTTTCCGATGGTTAACAGGCTAAATTTCGGGCTAGTTAACCACCTAAAGTCAGAATTTCCAGAAAAAAAAAATGCCTTTGGGAAAAATCAATTTTCTCAGTCGTGGAATGTCCGTTTTGCACGTTCAAATAGTCGATTTTTAACTACAGATCATAAGATTTCCAATGGTGCAATCAGATTTGGATTTGGAGCTCGGGAAGACAGTCAAAATTTCCCCGCGAGATCAGGTGTCAGTTGGCAAAATTTTGTAAATGCAGAGGATCGATAAATACATGCACAGAAATCTATGAGGCACGCTTTCAAAGCTCCAGATCTCATTTTAAATGGATAAAGAATGGTTGAAACTCTAGTTCAATAGAAAATTCATCATCCAGAAATTTGTTAGACTCGCTTCCATTGTTGAAGAAATGGATGGCTTGGAATGTTGGTGATGGTAAACGAGTCCTTGTTGGTCAGGATCTGATTGTGGGATGCGGTTCTTCATACAATCTCTCCTTGGATCTGTTACAACACTTGTCCTCTTTGCAGATCTATTATCTGTTACAACACTTGTCCTCTTTGCAAATCTATTCTTTATTCTTTATCCCATATTCCACATTCATCTCATTTGAATGTCTCAGGTTCACATGACTGGTTGGATGCATCTGATTTTAGTTTGACTGGTGTTTTAGCCCAAGAATGGTGCTTTTATGTAATGCTTCTCAGAAGCAGTGGTTTATCACTGAAAGATGAAGGAGATAAGCATGTTTGGACGTGGAATAAATCTTCTGGCTCTGTTTTAGTCAAGACGGCATACGAGGCATTGGTGACATATTGTTGTTGGAGCTGGCAGTAATATCGTGGTAATTACTCTGGACCGCGGAGTTTATCGATCCGCTCATTTACATTTACTAGAATTTATGATGGAGGGGATTTGAAGTTTGTGATTGATTGGTTTGAAGGCAAGTCTCTTTTAAATGTTCTCTTTCTTCTCACTTGGAAGCAGAAAATTATGGCACTCAAGAGGAATTTTTCATGGTTAAAAAAGCTTCCATGTTCATCATCAATTCAACTCCATTGTAGATTCTCTTTCAAAGGAAGAAATTGGAAATAGTATAGGGTGGCTGCACTTTGAAGTTTGAATAATATCGCAGTCAAGTTCTGTCTACTTGTGGTTTTTTGTTTGTCTTTTAGACTTACTATCTCTAGTCAGATTGAATTTACATGTTTGTATTTTGGGAATGGGAGCACCTCTAGAAAATATAGAACTTATGGTCTTAACAACATTAACCCATAGAATCTTGATGATTTTTTTGCTTCTGAGATCGCATTTTCAGGGGTGGTAGATTCAGAGCCTTTTGTTCTTTCACATGGTCACACAGATGCAGATTAATATTTCATTGCAGGGTCATTCTCATCATAAAAAGTAGTTGTCAATCAATACTCAACTACTTCAAGCGACAACACAAGTGAAGCAAACTACAACAGATCCTCAAAGCCATGGCAACTCATTCTTACAATTGTCTGTGCTTTCACCTTCATACAGTTTGGCCTCCCTTGGTCGAATGTCATCATTCAGTGGAGATTTTCAATGCCATAAACCCAATGAGTCTCTACTATCTCCAGTGTCAAACTCATTTCCACATGGTAGATTAAAGCATGATAGAGAATGTTCAATCTAGCAATGGGACAACCAATCTAACAAACATAAAGGAAACATGACCTCTTACACATCAAAATGAAGTTTCCAGCTTTGTACGAGGAGCAGCATCACCAAAAAGTCCATGAACCTTCAACAAATCGACAGGGTAATCATTTTGTCAATCTTAACATTTTCTAATGAGCTTTCTTGGTTAATACGCCCGACATTTTTATGCCCTGAATCCACCGAACCTCATATGTAGGCGCCAGTTAATATTTCGCTCCAGATTTCATTTTTCTCAACCAAATCTTTCGAGGTTGGTTTCTAAAGATGCATAATAATTAAATACATCAGGTTTTAGGTTTTATCTTGATGTATTTGATGGTTAAGAAGGTGGAAAAGTGAAAATGGTGAACTAGTTAATGAGCAGAAAAACTGTATTTTTGCCAAAGGAGGCAAATTCGAATTTCTGATGGTGATTCATCAGCCTTGGAAGGATTTCTACATTTGTCAAAGAGTTTGGAGGATATGGAGGCTATCAAGATAGAGTTTGACTCCTTAGAGATGATCTTTTCCTATTTTGATTTGATTTTCCATTTTTAGAATTCCAGATCCATTTTTATAGGATCTCATCCGACACTTGTTTGATTTGACTATTTTTAGCAAATCTGATCCATCTTTCAAGGATCTAGATTTCATCTTGTAAGGCTATAAAGCCAAAGACATTTGGAGAACCAGGGGTTCAATTCTGGAGACACTTTTGGGCTATGTAACTTGGACATTATTTTGCTATATGAATCACAGTTTTCTTTGGTCATTATATATCAGTGTGTCCACATTTTTCACTATTTTGTATTTAGTTCTTTTCAACTCAGTTGTTCAGAAATGTCATCTTCTGATATAACTCATGAATACGAATTAGATCTTCTTACATTCTTGTATGACCCTACAGATTTGTACTTGGTTATCTTGAATGTCATTCTTCATATCTTGATTATTTTTCCGTAACTGATATCTAGTTTCTCGAAGCACTGTTTATTTAGAGGCATGACATGTTGTCTTTTTTCTAAGCCTTCTCAATTATCCCATTGTTCCAAACACTTGATTATTAATGATTTCTTAAGTTACCAAGCATCCTTAGCCTACAACCCTAAGAAGTTTCTTGGAGCGATAACATGCATTGTTTTTCATGCTTAGGTAGAAGTCCCACACATGTTTTCAACTTGGGGAAGCATGATGTGACCAGGATAAAGTCAAGGTGGGCATTGTTTTTCATGCTTAAGTAGAAGCTCCACCTTGACTTAAACCTAGAAACATCTTAAAAGAACAAAAGACAATAAATGGGCTTGGAAAAAGGTCGCATTGAAAATGAAGGTGCAACACACCCTCTACAAATGCACCCTTAAATGAGACACTATGATCCCTTGTATGTCATGAACCCCATGCCCAAAAAATTTGCCCCCATCCATGTCACTTTTTCTGCATGTCTTAGAGAGGGGCCCACTTCGAAAACACTCCTAAACTTATGCATGTCACCTTTTCCGGATGTCTTAGAGAGGGGCCCACTTCGGAAACACTCCTAAACTTCAGGTACAATCCACCCAATAGGTCACTTCGTCAACCATCCCATACCTAAACTTGGAAAATTGCAGAGGGTCTTTGAGCACTTGTTTATTTTGATGAGGTGGTTTGGATGTATATGCTTAGATGGCTCTCTTATTGATTTGATTTACTTATCATGATACATTTGACTTGAGATCCTTGGAGGGCATATTCATTGTCATTGTAGGACCTAGTTGGTGGACAAATTTGGAAGAACAAGCCTAGCTTGGGCTTCCTTGGGGCTTGAAGCTCGCAAGTTGGATACCATGGCCCATACGTTGGACGATGATGCTAGCCTTTGGAGGCCTAAGAAGATGTCATGGATGAAATAACCCAACCCTTGGCCAACCCAATGATTTACTCTTGAGGCTAAAACGTCACTTTTAAGGAGGTTGACATCACCCTAGGGCTAGGGTTGTGGTGGTGGTGGTGGTGGTGGTGTTTCTTGACACTTGGCACGTTTTGATGAGAAGAGGTTTGGCTTGAAGGAGGAAGACCTAACGCTTGAGAGGGAGGCCCTAGAAGGCCCAACGACTTCCATCTCCTACTCCAATGACTTGCAAAAAGTGCCAAAAAGTTGCCCTAGGAGGGTGATGTCTTACTTTTAGGGTTTCTTTCATGTGCAAATTATGAATTAAATACTATTGTTTTGTAAAAGGGGCAAAGTAAGGGTTGTTGACCCCTTACTTTGTGGTTTACCCTAAAATTAGGTGGACAAACACTTGTAGTAGGATTTGTATAAATAAAGATCATTTCATTTCATTTTCATATCATAACTCTCCCATCTTGGAGAGGATTCTTGGTTGAAATTTGCGCCCTACTTGGGAAATTTTGTCTATCTCTCTTGATACTATCTCTCGCTATGGT
Source organism: Picea sitchensis (assembly GCA_010110895.2). Taxonomy (NCBI): domain Eukaryota; kingdom Viridiplantae; phylum Streptophyta; class Pinopsida; order Pinales; family Pinaceae; genus Picea; species Picea sitchensis. The sequence goes on from SNQJ01S0000461.1 coordinate 228,650, forward strand.
TTTCTTTCGCTATTGGATGAAGAAGGAAGTCACTGTCTTTCTTGGAGGCTATTTCTTGCTTTTGTGGTGGATTTTCTTGTTTAAAAGGAGTTTATCTTATTAATGCTTGGACTAGGTAAGGAATATTTCATGTTATTGCTTCTTTTCTTCGTCACAAGGTTAATTTGCTAATATTTTGGGCAGTATAAGGGCATACGGCCCCACTAAGCCCATCATATTTGTCTTGGAATAATCTGTTGAGGAATACTAGAAGAAGTAAAAGGGTTTACACCCTCCTAGGGTTTTCCTTAGCTAGTCTTGTTTGCCTTGGGGAGTAAAAGGGCCTACACCCCCAAGGAAGGCTTACACCCCCAAGGAAGTAGTGCAACTAGCTCTTTTTTTTTTAAAGACTCCATAACCCAATAGTTAAAGTCACTAATCTCTTGCATTGGAGAAATAAATTCATTGCATTGGGATACATAGAATTACGAGATATCGAAATTGTTTAAGTTGGAATTTTTTCTACATGTTATAAGTTTTCTTGTGCCCTAAGGGCATCCTCTTTTAGCCAAGGATTTCATTGTTGCAATAAATTAAATGCTACAGCCATTAGAGTTGCAACAAACTTCACTTTCTTTCATCATTTACTCACTTTTCAACCATGGAAATTGACTTCTAAACCTAGATTATTGTTCTACTGGTTATGGGCTATCTTTTTTACGGTTTACTTGTTGATTTTTATGGTTGGAACTTGATGTTGTAAAAATTGTTTGCTACAGCCATAAGACGGCCCTAACACTTTGTTGATAACTTCATTTGGCAGCCCTAATTTACCGTCAAAGTTCATGCTTAAGTATTGGAAAGTTATCTATTGTTTTAGTACTTCATTGTCCAATAATTATTTCACAATTTTGATGGTCGAATATGCAGTAACTAGCAATTGTTCTTTCTAATATATGTATATCCATTGACTGCTGCAAATAGGAACAACAAGCTTAAATTGCTTGTCCATCGGATTGTTTAGCTTGTATATTGTCTTTTATTGTGTCTCGGGCAGGTACAACAATCTTTCGCGGGTACTCAAACACTTGGCAACCATAAGCCACCTCTGAAGCTCGTTGTCAAGCCACTCTCCACTTAGTAACTTGACCTATAGGGGCATCTCTTCATAAGTATCACTTTGCATCTCATTTCCCCCTTAGGGTCACTCTGGACTCCCCCTTGTGTCAGATTCTTCCTTCACAAAAGTGATGGAGGGTTTATCTTAGGTGACAGTGGGTAAACTCTCCCACTGTTGTTGTCATCCATTGGATTGGGTCGGGCTTTGCGATAACAGGTTGGACACCTAACTTCATCTAAAATGTAGTTGTCATACCTTTGAATAAACCATGGTTCTGTGTGGCTGATGGCTTCATAGAGTCTGTATTTGCAGCCAACTCTTAGTTTTCTTGCCAAATCGTGTCCATAAATATCATAGATGGGAGAGAAGTCAAAGTGCAGATCATATGATTTGTGGCTTCTACGCTCAAACTGCAAGCTAACAACTTCATCCATGTTCTCAGGAAATGAAAACATGAAAACATGAAAACATGTTCTCTACATCTCAGGAAATCCATCCATGGCTTCATCATATTCACTCATTCCCCTTCTAAAGTCATCAAATACAGTGTAATGTGGCATACCCCCATCCAAGCACAATGAGTCACGGGTGTAAGCTAGAACATTTGTAGAAAGTTGTTCTTCATCCTCTTCAACGGAGTGAGCATTAATGTTGTCTTCAGTTTAGTTTTCTCCATCATCACCATCAGGAGGAAGTGTAAAATTTTTGTCATTGTTTCCACAACATAACTATGAATTCTATCAAGCTCATCTTCAGAATGATCTTGATCCTCTATATTCAAGGCTTCATCACACGTTTTATCAGGTATTTGGAAATTAGGATCATTTTATGGGCCAACAATAAAATCATCATATGCCAAGTCTTGTAAGTGAGCTACAATGCTGGTAGAAAAAATATTTTGACTGCAAGAGGGTTTGTTGCAGAGCTAGAAACATCCATGTGTTGCTCACAAATCACACTATCTATGTCAACGCTGGGATTTGAGGCCAAAAATCCATCCATATTTGAATCTGAGATGCCCTTTTCAATGGTTGTTTCATCATCTTTAAGAGGAGAGTCGGGACCTTCTTTAATGCACCATATATTAGGTTGAATTTTTCAACAATAACCATCCATTTCTCATGATCATCAAGGCTCCATCGCCTGCAAAATGCCTCAACAAAACCTACAAAAGACAATATTTTCCCCTTGACAAGAATTTCAAACCATCTGCTTGCATCCCTTTTGAGACTTAAGAAAAACAATTCATCATAATATCTTCATGAACTATTCCCACACTCAAACTAAATTCAATGAAAGATGGGATATGCAATATGACCGAATAACCATGTCCACAAAACCTAGAATTGACCTTGCATATTGTTAGAAATAACGAGATGTGCTCATTTTTCCATAGACAATATAGCAATATTGTCACCCAACCATAGGTTGAAGCCACCCTCGAGCACCTTTAACCTTGACAGACAAAATAATTATGGAATCAAACCTTAAAACCAATAGCCAATCAAGATAGTGTATCTCTCTCCAAGGCTAGCGTACCAAGCAAAGAATCCAAACCATAACCAAATAGAAAGTCCAACCATAACCAAAAGCCAAAATCCAAGTTGTAGTAGTTGCAGCTGCATTCCCTCTCCAAACTTGTGCACCAGTAGTCTTATGCAGTTGTGAGAGTGTGTATGATAAATGAGCTCTAGCGCCCTCTTGTTTATAGTGCTCTTTGTCACATGTACAAGCTGACTTCTTCTTTTAGAGGATACCACTTAAAAAATAATTATTTTATTGAACCGACATGTCTTCTAGGGTTTCTACACATCTGTTTAGGGTTTTTCTTGCTTCCCGGAATATTCTAGTCTCACCAAAGGTTACACGTAGAGGTTAATACCTCCTGCAGCTACCATAATATCAACACATATAAACTTGGGTTCTCATGAGGAAACCCCGAGATGTTTGAAAAATCCAAAGGAGCATACCGATCAGCCAACAATGGAGGCAATCCCATTTTTCTTTGCTTCTATGTCTTCAATGCAAGGCTGAAACTGAAAATCTGCAATGGATAATGATCATACCTCATAAAAATACCAAGGTGGAGTCGCCAAGATGAGCTTTTCTTCAAAATCCTTCACATTGGTGGATGTGCAAACCTCTACATCCAACAATCATCTTCTAAAGCTGTAAGGGACTAAAGATTTGTCCCTTCATGGAGTTTCCATGTGAGAAAGAGATCTTCAATACAACACTCACAAATTTGTTGTCTTCAAATTTCCTAGGAGAATGGGCTTTATCCTTGACAACGACACCAAAATGTTACCGCTCAAATTGTACTTAATGACAAAATCCATAATCCACAAGGTAGAACTCAAGGGACAATTGTTAAGACACCATTGTCACCTCAGCAACATATCCTATTCCCTTTAAGCCGACTCTCCTCCACCTCAAAGGTGGTATCCCTGGAAGGATTACTAAGACCAAGCGACGAGGCACAAGGTGAAGCTAAGAGTATCCTTAGTAAAACAAATATTTGGGCTTTTTAGGATTTTAAAATAGGCGAGGGAAGGAAATAGAGACCGGTGCCAAATCAAACTAGGGCAATGGAATCGAGGTGAATCAAATGGCCTATGAGGTCAAGAAGAAACCCTCTTAAGAATTGGTTTATTTCATTCAAGGATAAGGGCTTAGAGATTACAACCAAAAGGAAGAGTAATCCTTTGCCCAATCAAGATCAACAATGAAGATCTACAAGAAGGGAACCTTAATGGAAAAACCTTCACCAATAAGATCAACTATGGGTTGACAAATTTACGTGATACTTTTGCTAGGGATCCACAAGGAAGAACAAAGCCTGGCACCAAATAATCACCAAACCAACAAAGGAAGGAGGAAAGGAAAACCCTAGAACATCTTCCTTCCAAGTGGTAAACTTACACCTCAAATGGATCGATCATGAAGGCTTGTAGAAGACTTGAGCAATTCACCATTAATCCTTATGCACCAAATAATGACCAAGATAGAGAAGCTTCAAAAATTGACAACAATCATCCACAAAGAAAAAACATTTTACACAACCAAATGCTCCAAAAAAATATGTCAATTAAGCTCCAAGGAGTGAGAGTTCCAAAAATCCAACCATTGGTGATAATGAAGAACGACATCTCTATTTAGAGAGTGATGCTCATCTTCCTTTACAATAAAATAATATTATCTCATGAGAAATCCTAAAATTTAGCCTACGGAGGAGTAAAACACAATTTCCTCCAACTAATTAGTCTAAAACAACAATTAAATAAAGTGGTCAAACCACATGTACAATCATACAAGTGAAATAACACACAAAGAAAGGGACATCCCCACTAAATAACGAATGAATTGGCTCCAAGATGCAACGTTGGCCTCCAAAGGCCCCAAATGTATGTAGATGCTCACCCAACTCCTCATAATGTGCAATTCAAGACCTCAAAGTCTACTCCAAGTCGACATATAGATCTCCAAAGTTAAAAAATGCCCCCCCCACCCACCAATCATGATTAAAACCCTATAAAAAGGAGGTGTCCCCTCCAAGTCAGATCCAAAATCATGTGTGAAGCAACAATCTCCCATCAAATATGTAATACAAGGCTCCTAGGATCCTCCAATGTGGATGCATGGGTCTTCAAAGTGAAAGTGCTCAACAAGTAATGCAATAACCCCCAAAAGTCGATGATCTCCTCAAAATCAGCTCCATAAGCCATGTATGATGTCTCCAAGGGAAAGAATGTCCTCATATCAACCAAGTAACCTCCACAATATAGGGAAGGACTCTCTCCAAGTTGAATAATGTCCATACGTGCTAGAATGGCTAGAAGATAAGTCCTTCAAAGGGATTGGCCCTCAAATCAAGCAAAGAACAACTCCAAAAGTGATGAAGAAAGACAACAATCAAGAATTTTGAACGTGGCATGTCAAGAGGTGATCCATGCAAGTGAACATAGCTCAAAATTCCTCAGATGGTGTGAGCAGTGCCTTGGGAACTATGAAAATGCCCACAAATCTTAATGAAGTTGAAACCATGCCCAAACCCTAGGGGGCTTCAATGAAGGGATTATACATGATCAATAAATCTTCCATCAAATCCTCCATCAACATCGATGAAAACAAGAAAGTACCCCAACAGTTAAAGCTAAAAAATACAAGGGCCAGTGAAGAAATTCACTAGGGTTACCCCCTACCAAAATGAGGGGTAACATAGGCTCCAACTCAGGGATATGTGCTCTTCGTGGGAGTGCATGAGAACCTCAAAATATCATCATGTACAATAGGAATGACCTCCATATCCAGCAAACACAACAAAAATGTCTTTTACAAAGCAAAAGGGAAGCCATCTACGAAATCAAGTCTAGTGCTCAAGCAAGCTTGTTCATGCTACACCACTGCTCAAGTGAACTTATTCTTTTCCTACCCTATTGTAGCATATATAAAATGCAACCTCTAGGTGAAGCCAGTGAGCCAGTGCAGCCACCTCAGCACCTGAAAGATACAATGGCCTTTCCCCTGTGCTTGGTCATCATACAAAACAGAGAGATATTAAAATTTGAATGATTGTATGCTGGAATCTCAATCAGTGTTGGGCTGTAGATGAACATGGGAACCTGTAAATCAAGTGTGTCTTTAAGCATATGTGCATGTTGAGAAGAGTTTCTATATGCCTCTTCTATGTACTTCTGGATGGGGCTGCTATAATCGCTGCTGAACCATGAAATGTCTTCCTCTTTTCCAACAGCTCCAAAATATTTGCCTCGCTGCCACCTCGGTTCCACATTCTATAAACAAATGTAATGCTTTTAGTTATGAACTCTTCCTTTTTTATTAGAAGCAAAGTGCCACCTTTACCAAATAGATTAACCGCCTTTCTTGTAACATATAAGATACACTCAAAAAACATTTCAGGTACATAGACATTAGTATTGTCCATTCCTGTGGTCTTTCAGGATATGGGGGGGTCCATTCCATCTTTCAAGGCATGCAAAAGAATAGAAGAAATTTCATTTTCTGCACCTTACCCAGTACCCTTGCTAAGGATTAGATCTGCAACTTCAGGCATTCCTGAGATGCTATCACATAATATTGACATAGACTGTGGTTTACTCCTGAAAATTTTGGTAAATACCTCTGTTCCTAGATAAAACCATACAGGTTTCCTGTCATCATCTTGTATCAACTCTGCAATGTTGTATTTATGTTGCATACCTGGTAAGAACATGCCATCTACTACCTTGGTCAGACAATAACTCCTGAAATATCGTATTCTCGTTTTTGCTAACTCATTCTGCACAGAATGGTTCTCATTGAGGACACTGTCTGTTTGATGGATCTTCTTTACCAATGTATTACTCCAAGCTTCATTTTTTAAAACCTGAAACCAGGATGTGAGTATAAGATCGATTCTTTGTCCACTCAAATAAGACATTATAGCTCGAGTAGAACCATTATAACTTTCCTGAACTCTGATTATTTGATTTCGAAATTTGAACTGTGGGTGCAACAATTCCTCGGACAGTTTATAGGCATCTGTTCATTGGCTTCCATTTCATTTCGAATCCTGTGAATAAAACTACCTCCGATTGCAAACCATCTCAATGGTATGGACTAAGTCTCTTTTAAAGAACAAAAGACATTAAAAGGAAATACATTGAATCTAAACTCAAACAATGAGGTTCCTAGTTTGACAGTGTCGAACCCTAACCCTAATCAACAAGAGTAGTGTGCCCTCATGGATGGATTAACTCTCCTAGCATAGCATGCCAATTGAAGTGCAACGAATGCATGAACTCGTGCTCACATCTCCTTGGGAACTGTGCCCCTCCTAGAATACAGCAAAACAACATGCAACTCGCCTAGACTCCACTAATAACCACACCCTCCTAAAGATAGCACATGCATGCCAACTACATGCATATGCCCTCACTCTATTGAGAGATACAGCACTGCTGTGCCTCCCAAAACAAAATCTCTTGTGTGCCATCACTCCAATTTGCAAATCGGGTCGGCTACACGATTGCCACTAAACTAGATATATTAGTTTGCATGCATGTGCCCTCACTCTATTGAGAGACACAACATTGTGCCTCCTCAAACAAACTCTCTAGTGCGCCATCATTCCAATTTGCAAACAAGATCTACTACAGGATAGGAATTGAACTGGATTTATTGAACTGCACCTCTACTGGGAAGAACAACTTGGAGCAATGGGTAAGAAAATTAACATCCCCATCCTCCTATAGAACCTTCATGAATGAAGGGTGCACCACTGCAATATCAAGGAATCAAGAGAGGCACTCAAACAAGTGAAAAGGAATCAGGATTCGTTTACTACAACTCTAATTGCTATTGTTCCTCCATCACTCAATGAACCCACTAAAGAAAACAAAGAATTAACAAAAGAGCCAAAAATAGAGCAAGGTGAAAGAGACCTAATGGAGGCAATATGGAAAAGTAAAGTTATACAAGGTTCCAAACTATTGATAATAACAAGAGGATGCAACCTCTCCCATATAACCTTCATGAGAGAAGGGTGCACCACTATAATAGAAAGGAGGTTGTCAAGTTGTTCAATTTCCCAAAAAACTTGCAAAATGAGAAAGAGAATGAGAAAGTGGGAGGAACCTATTGCAACAGGGGCTCCATTGCAACAGTGAAAAATATAAAAATATGAAGGAACCCATTGCAATAGGAGGTTCCATTGCAAAAGTGAAAAAACTACAAAGAGAAGGTTGGGAAGAAAGGAACACTCAATAGGGAAAGGTTAAATGAGGATAATGGCGTAACATCAAAATCGCATTGCAAAGGTGAAAAAACTACAAAGAGAAGGTTGGGGAAGAAAGGAACACTCATTAGGGAAAGGTCAAATGAGGATAATGACGTAAGATCAAAATCGCATTGCAAGGTCTAAGAGATCGAGACAAAGGAAAAGAGGTTTTTTCAATCTAGGTCGAAGCAAATATGAAAACCGTTTAGGCAACAATAGTGCTGAATAAAAGAGAGGGGGGCCAAAAGAAATGTGACATGCCTACGGGAAGGTGGAGGGGGATATATGGTCCCCAAATGACAAGGAAGAATGCATCCAACCCAATGATAGTGAATTCAATCCACAAGGAACCACCAAACAATGAACTAGCTTGGGACTTAGTGAGGGGCCATGGTGTAGGGACCTAAAATGTAACAAATAGTTTGATAGCCAAACTACTTGTCACACTTCAAGGAGGTAGTTAAATTGAGAAGGGTCCAAGGTTAAGATTGGGCAAAGGAAAAGATAGGCCAAGAAAAGATGGTTTTATAAACAAGGTTATTGGAACTATAATTGTTTTAATACATTTGGCTTCATACTTCACATGGTTTTCATCATTACAAAAGAAAAGGGTTTATTGATGCAAATATACTCATGCAAACCAACCCAACACTGCCTCAGAGAGGTTAAGAAAGATTTATGCAACAAAAACCTTTATTCTAAAACAATTTACTTAACATTAATGTTATTCTTCACCCTGAAAAATGGATAAAATGGAAAAATGTGCACCTGCTTGCCTAGAGACCATCTCCATTAGGAACGAGAGTGAAGTGGGAAGGAAAAGCACCAATTTCCAAAAGAATCCAAGAAGGAAGCGATCTAGGAGCATTTTTTTTTATAATATATATTTTGATGCATATATATTCAAAAAAAATGCAAAATGGTGAATTAGTTGCAAATGACAACACAGAGCTTTGTAGTAGAATAATGATAATCATTAAAACATCAACCATTTAGTATACAAACAACATCAAAGATCTAGCAGGTATAACTCATAACATTATCATCAAATGATAAATGATAACATCAAGTTTCAAGTTTCAAAAAATAACATTTGTCATTAACAAACTGCTTAAGAGATAACATCAACTATGAAATGAAACAGGGCATCATGACCAAAGAGTTGTAGTATGCAATCAATAGTTCAAAATCCAATAGTGATACAATGTTTACAAAATAAGCCATAATAAAAACAAATAATTCTAATTCTAAATTCTCAAATCTAGATTCTAAATTGAAAAATGATTATACTATCTACCAAGCTTTCTTAGGCCTCTTGCCACGAGAAATTTGTAATTTCTTCTCCCATGGTCCAATAGTAATAGGGATCATTATGGGGGGAGGGGAATCATTATGGGAGCACACTGCCCTCCATAGCGAGATTCGAGAGCAGGAGTGTGAGGTGGGTGGGGGAAGCTTTCCCCAACTAGGCTAGAGACAGATGAATGCTAAGGGTAGGAACTTCACTTCATCGCTCCTCTCTTCAAGACATGGAAATGGTGAGCTCAACCAGCTATTGGAATTAGGGAGTAAGTTTTTCTTCCTTCTCTGAATTTAATGCACAAGAAATAGTTTATTTAAAAAACAGATAGATATTAACATTTATGGCTATAATAATAACATTTGATGTACACAAATGAAGAATTGAAAGTTAGTAAATGAAAGAAGAGCATTTAATACACTATAAGGAAGAAAAATAACTAGTAAGAGCAAGGCAAAGTTGGCCAAGAAAAAAGCAGAAATTATCATACCTATTGAAGATCAAATATGGCAAGTTGATCGATTCCGAATTCTCAACTCAACTTCTTCATTTCAATCATACACAAGCAAAGTCGACCTTCAACCTCTAAAACTTTGACAAAGACATGAAACAGACACAAACATACAACTACAAAAACTGTCAAACCACACATAGAAAACACATTGGAAGCACGTCTATGCAGTGTTGTATATCTCTCTGATATATCTCCGATATTTTGATAAATTCTAAGTTAAACCCCTGTCCGATATATTCAAAATATTCCAAGATATTCTGAGTTAGATCCCTGTCTTGCGACATTTTCCGATATATTCCGATATTTTACGCCGATGTCACTGAAAAGTTACATTCCAAACCCTCGCCGATACTTTCCCTGAGATGAAATATACAACATTTATTTCATGCACCCACATGAACAAACATAAAAAACAACAAAATTTAATGATCAAACCAATGTGAATAAGCAAAGTTGAATGATCAAGACAAAAAAAAAAGCCACGACCACAAGTACAGTCGATAAGGCCTTAGGATTAAAGATTAGATGGCTATGTGTTGCATTTAACATGCATGTAAGAAAAATGCATCCACAAACTACATTGCATGCATGATTTTGGTGGCGGACTCTACACTTGCCTAGCATGGAACTCTCACACCTTCAAAAATTAAATGAATTAAATGCTCTACATCTAACGAATCCATATGCATACTCATCTCATCAATATAGATCAAACAACTCCTATTGTCTTTTGATATATGGGGGCACTCACATCTAATTAAAAGTCGCTTTGCTTGTAAATATAATGATGGAAGGAAAAAGTAAAAAAGCATAAAAGAAAGGCATGAATAAGCTCATTAAAAGCATAATCATATTCATCTACAATGTTATAAACTTCTTCCAAGTTTCAATATAGATATTTCTCATTCAAAGCTCGTGTGAAAACAAATCTAATATTAATATGGAAATCATGTTTATATTAAATTGCATTACATCAAAACAGTGAAACGCATTTAAATTTAGATAGATGTGTGGCAAAAGGATAACTAAAAGTCCTCATCATAATTTCATAAAATCTTTTTACTTAATGACCAGAAACATTATATAAAATGACTCTTTGGAAGTATTCCATTATTTTATTTATTTTCTTCATTACTTATGACATTGTGTGCTATTATTTAGTTTTATTGGTATAGAGAGGCCAATTTATTTTTTTCGCACCGGCCAAGTTATACGTTGGATTGATTGCAAAAGCCTCTATGAGATAGGTAGAGAAGAATGGTATAGAGAGGCCAAATTTTTAGTATTTCATTATATTTTGTCATCTTGGGTATAGTATGAGATTAATGGTTATTTTGTTTCCACATATGATTTCATATAAATAAAAATAATATAACTATGAAAATAAATAAATAAATAAAGAACTTGCTTGCAGAGGTTTAAGTCTGAAAAAAGTTTCACTTAAAATTCTTTATAGCTCTAACTAGTAATCTAGTCTCCTTATCTCTCTGCGATTATCACATCGTCAAATACACCGACTCCCTAGGATGGCTCTGAACTGCTATAGGAGGACAGGGGTTAAGGTCGATACTAGACGACTACTTCGAGAATGTTGTGTTCCCTAACACTGATAGCCCAAGTACGTTACGTTACATTGCAGTAAAAAAAAATTACAAATATGAAAACATGGAAAATAAATATTATAATAAGTATTAAAGCAAAACTGAGAGGGGTCGATTCAGACAAGTGCCAAGTCTAGGGTCCTTCCTCCTTAGTAAACTACCAAAATCAACTTTGATCTGACGTAGAGATCGACACAAATCCTGGCTCCAAGATATATACATATACAAAAGCAACAATAACATTCCAAATTATATAACATCCAAGATCACAACCATTAACGATCGTATTAGCTATTATTCAAGCAAAACATGCTCTAATTGTAGATACATGCTTGTTATGTTTTTTTATTTGAGGTTGCCATTTGTTTATATAATAGAGGGTTATATAATTTAGGGTAAGAAGAAAATGAATGGTAGAATTTATTTAATAGTAATGGTGTTTTTAACACTTAAGAACTGAGAAAATGGCAAAATATGTACCTGCATGCCTAAAGACGATGGTGGAGGGAGGGAACTTTGCTTCAAAGCTTATCTTTCACGACTCTGTTCGAATCGATCGTCCTTAACTGAAGTAGGTCTTTATTATTTTATTTCAATTAATTCACGTACACCACCTAATTTGCAAAATAAAGACAACAAAACATATATATTAAATTTTAACATCCATCACTGGAATGAAATGAATTAAAAACAAAATATAAATAATATCATTAATGATTACATTTAATTCTGAAAAAAGGAAAAGAAGGTCAAGAAGAAAGAAACAAGAAATGATGGTAACTTACAGGAAATCATGAAGAAGCTGCATCCAATGTAGTGACTCGATTCGATTCTCAATTCTCATCGCATCTTGGCCCTCGGAGAAACAAAGCTTGAAACCAGGGTCTCATGAAAGAATGGCGACTCTAAATTTGGTCCACGCATATACAGGAGGGCAGAAAACCTTCATGAAACCGCCACTTTTATCAGGGTAAATGTTCTGCAAGATTCCCCAATTGAGGCGCAATAATCCACCCATGGAGCAAATGGATTGTACGCACGCAACAAATGCTTGATATTTCTGATATTTGCCAGGAACGGTCGAATGCTATCGTTCAAAAGATTGTTGCACAGGTTCAGAACCTAAAGCCGCGGTAGTTTCCCAAAGCCCGCGGGTAATGAGATGAATTGATTCTAAAAGGAACTGCTCCAAAGAGCTGTTATAGAATATTTGATGCCTATTGGATTTTAATATCAAAAAGATCAATCTCCATCCGGGAAATTAGCCACACATGATCTTGGCAATAGGCCATTATACAAACTCAATCCAAGGATCTTCAGTACCAGCCTATGATGACTGTCGCTAGACAAAATCCACAAAATAAAAGCTCATAGAGAAGCCAAAAGACTGTATTCCTTAGTAGGCCTGGACAACATGTCCCTCAAAAGAAAAAATGCCTCTCTTCCCACGCCTCATCGATCCCTGTCTCCAGGTAGGATGGTTCAAGGATTGCTGGATCCAGTATTCGTTTCAAATACATATCCGTGAAGCCGACGAAACTACCTCCAACAAACCAGTGGAAGCCAGGTCCAGAAGTGAAATCCCACTGGATGGAGGAGACTCCCTCACTGCATCCATTCCCAAACCACGAACGTTACCTGTCTCATCTGCCTCCATCACCAACAATTCTAGACACATCGTGTCATAATCTGACCGAGAGACCGGGGTAAAGTCAAAGCAGATTATTGATGAAGACAATAGCAAATTCAATCTGCATCATCCTTCCTCTTTCTGCATCACATCTTGGAATTCCCTTGCAAATCTGGTCGGCACTGTCTGAATCTCAATCTTGGAATTCCCGCGCGACGAGATTGACTCCCACCTCCCTTTCGAGAATGCAACAGATCCTCCTCTGGATGTAATGGGGAATTTCATGTCTGCAACTTTAGAGAATGCAACAGATCCTCCTCTTTCATATCGAAGCATCTCAGATATCCCACTGAAAGCCATGGTAGTTTCCCAAAGTCGCAGGTTTCGAAGAAATTCCCCATTACATCCAAATGCTGAAGCTGTATGCACATGGAAAGGTTATTGAACTCCGGAGGATGGCAAACCGCACTGGGAAACAACCCCCCATTTTGTCAGAATAACCTCCACCATCGAATTCGATCTCTGGTAGCATGTAATGCTGGGTAAGGAAAAAGCATACACGATTACACCGCATGCGCGTACTTGGAGGAACTCCAGAAGCATCCCTGCCTCACCTCCCACCTCGCGTGTTATGCCTTCATGCGCATGCAGTGCCAGGTCATTCAATTCTTCTGTCACTTCATGGGAAACCAAGCCTCAGAGAAATACTCAGAGCCAACGGAAAGAGGTCCAATAATGCCAGCGAAATCCTCGTGTAGGCCATGGTCTTGCTTGATCTTTTGCACCAATGTGCTCTGTCTTTTCCTTCTCACGCCCCTTCAATTGGATGTCCCTGCCAATTCACGAATTGACAAATTCCATTCACAATGATGCCCCGCTTCAATTACATCACCCAGTTCAAATGCATGTGCTATACGACCTGAATAAATATGACAGATTTCTGAGCTCCTGAAGATCGCAAACAGAACCAGGAAACAACCGAATTCGATCTCTGGTCGCATGTACTGCTGGGTCGTTCAACTTTCATGTATTGCCTGGTCGTTAAATGGAGCTGCGGCCACAAAAGCTGGCAGAGTTTCTTGTAAGAACGCTGGAGAGGCTCAAAAGCCCAAACGAATCCGCGGCCTCTTTTTCAAGAAAAATGCATGCACGTCTACATAAAAAATGCATGCACGTCTACGATTGCCTGGTCGTTGAATGAAGCTACGGCTACAAAAGCCGGCAGAGTTTCTTGTAAGAACGCAGCAAGAAGCCGCGGCCTCTTTTTCAACAAAAAGCCCAAACGAAGCCGCGACCTCTTTTTCAACAAAAACGCATCCACGATTACATACCACGCACGTTTTCGTAGGCGGAGACGGCCAGCGACGAACTCCGTATGCATAAAAGGCTTTTCACGGGCATGTATAGACGGTACCCATTTTCTTTGTTTGGTTTATACATTGATAAGCATCATTGCATAACTTTAAGGCTCATCATTGAAAAAGTTTAAGAAAAAAAGGAAGAAGTTTTTTGTTGCTTTGTTGATTTCAGAAAAGTCTTTGACACGGTTCTTAGGGATAAGCTTTGGAGCGGAATGGAGGAACTCGCGGTTCCCAGGCATTTGAGAACAACTGTTCATAGGATGTATGAAGAGGTAAAAGTCAAAATTAGAATTTCAGCAGGCATTTCTGAAAGTTTTAGAAGTGATATCGGGGTCAAGCAAGGTTGTCCATTGTCTCCTACCCTTTTTGGGTTATATATTGACAAGTTTGAAGAGTGGCTAAATTCGCAAGGGGGTGATGGTATCCATTTGGGCAAGTTCGTTATAAGGCTTCTTTTGTACGCAAATGACCTTATATTGATTGTTAAATCGGCGCCTGGTTTGCAAGAGCACTTATGTTCCCTTGAGCATTTTTGTAAAAGGGTGGGGATGCAAGTCAATATTAGTAAAACGAAAGTAGTGGTTTTCTCTAACAAAAGAAAGCATAACCAGCATAAGTTCTACTTCGAAGGCAACATTCTAGAAGAAGTTGCAGACTACAAATACCTCGGAATTGACTTCAACAAAAATTTAAGTTGGGATGGTTGTGGAAAGAAAAAAACTTTAGGGGGTTGGAAAGCATTTTATGCTTTTAAAAACAGGTGTAGAGAGGCAGAACTGTGGGACTGGAAAACCACTCTAACTCTTTTTAGGCTTCTAGTGATTCCGGTGATTCTCTACAGTTGTGAACTGTGGGCTAGCGGCACAACTGAGATACAGTGGAAACAAATTGAGAAAATTCATAAGCGTTTGATTACAAACAAATTCAAAATTAAAAGTGCAGTGCCTTATGCTATCCTGTTAAGTGAAATAGGGGTTGCTCCTATTGAAGCAATTGCTATGGTGCGAGTCATAAGGTATTTGAAAAAAATTGAACAAATGGAAGAGGGTAGATGACCTAAGGTTGTGTTTAGTGATAGATTGTGCAAAAGAAAGAAGACTTGGATGCGGCAAAATAACAAATGGTTTAGTAAATGGGGCATTTGCTTGAGCATGTGTCCTACAAACAGTAAGGAGATAAAAACTTTTGT
>SNQJ01S0000461.1:252000-271753 GCA_010110895.2 Picea sitchensis
AATTCTCAGCAGTCATTAAGGTTGTGACTATGTTCTCCTGACAAAGTCTTTACATAGTTCCTTCATAGGGAACTCCTTCGGCATGAAACTTCTTTATTGCATATCCATCACTATCTTTGATGGCCTCAACCTTGAGTTAGCTTCAGTTGTTTACCAAATATTCCATAAGGAATATAAACATGCATCTTTGCTATGCATCCAGATTATTTATCCATGCATATTCCTTGTTTTTTAACTTACATCCATGATGCACTTAACCAAATGCATAATCATAATCCTATGTGTATCTACCATAGGTATATTTTGCAGCTCACTTACATCTTTACATTAAAATCGTTTAACTCATGGTTGTTCACAATTTTTCTCATGCGGTCCTCAAAGGTATAATCATGTTGTATTTTATCATGACAACATAGAATTCCTTGCTCATTTACTCTTTCATCTATTTATAGTAGCATTTCCCGAGGGAATGGAACACATTCCCCTCAAGATATCATTCAAAATTAAACTTTCATGACTCTTCATAATAGAATTAGCCATGCATCCATGGTATTCATTCAATCTTGGCTAGTGAAATTTTTGCCTTACATTTCACTGATTAAGGCAGTCACATCGTGCCTTTAGTATACATATACTCTTACATAATACATGTGCATCACTTGCACATTTAATACCATTCATATCTATTTGGTCTTAATATTAGTCTTCATATCAAAAAACCTCACAATGTATTAAATTCATGCACTCAAAAATATACAAACACAACTAAACATTCATCATGCAAAACATTGCTTGCACCCTTTCCATGTTCTTCATGGACATATCAAACTTCCAGATCCTTCTCCCAAGGATCTTACTACCATTCTCATGACAAGCTCCATAGAGATACTCAACACTAAGCTTCCCTCTAGGTTGAGAGCTTGCAGTGATTCACATGATATCCACCTAGCAAGTTTAACAGACATAGTCATAACCATGTCCCCCTTTCCTTATGAAAACAACCAACAAGAAGGAATTCTTGCCTCAACTACTATAAAATTATTCAACCACCCAGAAACACTATCTGGGCAATTCCAACCATGCCCAAGGCAACAAGGCAGCTTATCAAGCTTCCTTTTCATGCCTCAAACCAATTTTGGTTAACATACCTTTTATCAAGGGAATCACTTTCTAGATTCCCTCTCACTACTACTTGAGCATACCAAGCCATACCTTATATGGACACCATCAACCTATGGATGTTAATCTGGCCCATTAGTCATCTAGAAGTGCCCCAACACTTCCTTTACCACATTCAAGATCAACATTTTATTAATCCTTCTAACGTATCCTCATAAAGAACTATGTACTCAACATCATCAACCTTTTACTTATGTTGCCATAGTCAGATCATCACTAACCATATGATCTATGACATCACCATATTTTACATCCAACAACAGACTATACTAATCCTATATTCATGTTATATGCATGCTCTATCTTTGTGATATGCATTTCAACATATCTTCGTGCATCGAGCATTGTACCCATGTCTGCGGTGCAAGCGGGTTCCACTTATTTACCTCATTTATAATGAATTTTAATGTCTAATAACATTTGGACTATTTCCTTAAATCCCAAATACAATTTCGAAGTCTGCTACTTACTAAGTATTTTAATACAGAACTCCAGAGCATCTTGGATCATAATCAGTCTTGGGCAGAAATTCCATCTCCTTCTTTTTTTAAATTTTGGTAGAGGTTCAAGTTGTTTCTGTCTATCCTCGTCAAAAAACAAAAGATAAGTTGTACATGTAGATCAGCCCCAACCATTACACCCATAATTCTCCCTTCTATTCAACAACAGCTAGGGACAAAGGTCACTCTCCTCCTCCCACATGAATTCTAATAGATTAGTTGTATATCCACCAAGCAAGGGAGGCTATTGTGATTGCTCACTCAATCACCCATATTTTTGTAGCTCTGTTTATCAACTTGATTAGAAAAGTGTTGCCCAACAATTCTTATACCCATAAACAAATTTGTTTCTCTTTTCCCTTCAGAACCAGAGAGTTGCACATGTTCTCCCTCTTCTAAAAATGGTCACCAGACCCATTCCTATTGTTTCCTCAACATCATTATGAAAACAACCAACAAGAAGACATTCTTGCCTCAACTACTATAAAATTATTCAACCACCCAGAAACACTATCTGGGCAATTCCAACCATGCCCAAGGCAACAAGGCAACTTATCAATATTCATTTTCATGCCTCAAACCAATTTTGGTTAACATACCTTTTATCAAGGGAATCATTTTCTAGATTCCCTCTCACTACTACTTGAGCATACCAAGCCATACCTTATATGGACACCATCCACCTATGGATGTTAATCTAACCCATTGGTCATCTAGAAGTGCCCCAACACTTCCTTTACCACATTCTCTTTCATTAATCATTCTACCTTATCCTCATAAAGAACTATGTACTCAACATCATCAATCTTTTACTTATGTTGCTATAGTCAGATAATCACTAACCATATGATATATGACATCACCATATTTTACATCCAACGAAATACTATACTAAGCCTATATGCATGTTATATGCATGCTCTATCTTTGCGATATGCATTTCAGCATATTTTCGTGCATCGAGCATTGTACCCATGTCTGCGGTGCAGGCGGGTTTCACTTACTTACCTCATTTATAATGAATTTTAATGTCTAATAACATTTGGACTATTTCCTTAAATCCCAAATACAATTTCGAAATCTGTTACTTACTAAGTATTTTAATACAGAACTCCAGAGCATCTTGGATCATAATTAGTCTTGGGCAGAAATTCCATCTCCTTCTTTTTTAAAATTTTGGTAGAGGTTCTAGTTGTTTATGTCTATCCTCATCAAAAAATAGAAGATAAGTTGTACATGTAGATCAGCCCCATCCATTACACCCATAATTCTTCCTTCTATTCAACAACAACCAGGTAGAAAAGTCACTCTCGTCCTCCCATATGAATTCTGACAGATTAGTTTTATATCCACCAAGCAAGGGAGGCTATCGTGATTGCTCACTCAATCACCCATATTTTTGTAGCTCCGTTTATCAACTTGATTAGGAAAACGTTGCCCAACAATTCTTGTACCCATAAACAAATTTGTTTCTCAGTTCCCTTCAGAACCAGAGAGTTGCACATGTTCTCCCTCTTCAGAAAATGGTCACCAGACCCATTCCTCTTGCTTCCTCAACATCATCATCATTTTACTCACTTACTGGGTTATTCCAATGACAATTTTCATTCATTATAAGTCAAGTAAATTGACTTTACCATTTCCATCAATCCTTTGATCGTGATGGATAATACACATATACATGGTTTAATCCTTTATTAAAGCAGTAATTATTACTGCTATGGATCCTTTCAATCCATTCACATCCAAGTCTTGCTATTAGTTCCCATCAACATAATCCCACTCCTTTAGTAGTAGCGATCATTTCCCAAAAGAAATTATATGCTTATTCTGCCCCATTCTAGCATGATTCAAACTCATTGGGTAAAATCCCAATTGAATTTTAATCTGCATTCTTCTCCTCAAGGAACATATGCAGATAGTTTCCATATGACAGTAATACTCTCAATAGGCTCATCTTAGCCTTGGTAAACTAGTCTCATGATGGTTCTCCATCCCATCTAGATTTGTGTTTGAATCATTCTCTGCTAGATAGGATAGGGTAGGGTGCCCTCTCCCTTAACTTTTTCTAGAAAATAAAACCACTTGACTCTTTTGTGAGCCCAAGCAGGCCAAGCATTGTTGCCCGCTCTGATACCAATTTGTAACACACCCAACCCCTAAGTACATTTTTAAGGGATGGGGTATAAATTTTTCCTCAGTTTCATAGCTTTATGAATCCCTCGGATTAGGGAACCATTGCCTTCTTCTCTCCGAGAGATTTCCAACTACTATAAACTTGTCCAAAATTGAGTTTTGGTTCGAGAGTTATGGCCTTCCAAATTTTTTGGGGTTTCAATGGCCAATGGCCACCCCCTTCGCCACGTGGCATCCATGTGACTTCACTTTCCTCGTACCATCCAACATGGCACTGTCATGGCCCTGATTGTCATCCTTTGGAAATGACGTGGTCATGGAAGAAGGGTTTATAGGGGAAAGTCTCTATCGATTCATCACGGTATTATTCACTTCCAAAACCTCGACGCTTCTTGTTTTCCCTTTTACCTTACCATGTGACTAGCGTTGGAACCTAGTCCTTCGGACTTCATCCTTTCCACACTCTTTTGTACAACATTAAAGCTTCCCAGAGACTCGAATTCCCAGAGGCTCTCTCTACTCCATAATATATGGTGGAGTTATGTCCACCTTTGGATCTAACGGTTAAGATTTACCTGCACTTAACACATCGCTTGGACTTGACTAGAGAGGTGGGGTCCCACACCTAATTCGTGTCCAATCCCATGATGCCACGTGGAGTTGTTTAGACACGTAACATCACCATGACGCACGCTGACCCATCCTATCGGAGCTTGACACTACAACGAGGGAAAATTCGGTGCTTCGATGCTTCAACCACTTTTCTCTATCTGCAAATCCTCTAGATTCTTGAAACCTGGAGTCCCACCATGTGGCTCTGGCCTTCGACCCTTTTTGGAGCTTGAATCTTATCACTCCAAACACTCGGAGTTCTGAAGTCCCGGACTCCTGGAGAAGGGTTCCTCTTGCGTACATGGCGTTATGAATGGGTATCCCTACTACCATCTTCCACCTTGAAGATACATGGCAATGACGCCACCTTGATACATGGTACCCATCTCTCCAACCCCATACCATGTACGAAGAGTCAGCAAGACACGTGGCTTAGCCATGAGATGACACACGATGGCTTGGTCATGCGGTCGGCCTCCCACTATGTACATTGGGCACGTCAGCTACCGACGTCACTCCAACCTTCGGGAAAACTCCACACTTTGTGCCTTACGTTTCCCGGAGTGAGACTTCGTCGAAGTCCTTACGTTGTCCTCCCACTTAGTCAATTGAATAGAGGAGAATGGATCCCAACGGATCCTCAGATCAACAAATCGCATTACTCTCGAACTCTTCCCCACGATCTAATGACTGGCGCGATTTCTCCACTTCGAGACTTCACGGCTTTGTGCTCCTTACAACTCTTAACCCTTCAATTTCCCCAAAGGATTACCTACCAAACAAGTCAAGAAACGGGGATGAATTCTTGTTGTTGGTTAGTAGTACCGCTTACTCTATCATTCCTCTAGGATCATTCTAATGGTCGAGAAGGGTTCCTAAGGATCCTTAGATCCACAACCCATGTTACTTCGCAAATTTGGCGTTCGAAGGTTCTGCATGTTTAACACCCTTTTTCTCTCAGAGTGGTCAACGTCGAACTGACCACGACATAGATCCAACAGTCAAGGAAGATCCTGAATATCCTCAGATCTATGGTGCATGTTACTTCATGACCGAAAAGTGGATCGAGGCTTAACAAGGGGATGAATCCCATGATAACGAGTAAATGACCGCCAATTGTCGATCAACCTTCAAGTTATCTATCTGACAGGTCACCTTTGACGCATTTAGGACGTTGTAATGTTCATTCACCCTGAAGATCCAGACTCCCGGAGTCCTGAATAACTTAGCTCATTTTTTAGTGTAGTGAAGGGTTCCATGGTCCTGGCATTCTGGAACTTTTTCAATCTCCATAGGCTACACTCCTAAATCTTAGCCAAAATTTGGTTAAGGCTTGGACGACTGGTTTGAAGGAAGCACCTTTCATTCACAGAACTCAAGTTCTATAACAGGGAAATGTATTTTTGAGGGATCAATAGGACTGTAGCAGTCCCGTAGAGTCTGTCTCGACTCTAGAAATGTGAAGTTGATCCTTGGGAAAACACCTTGAGGATTTTCCAACCAGCAGATAGGCCAAACTTGTCCTCTTACAACCATTCCAATGCAGTAGTTTACATAAGGACAATAAGCATTATTACCATCAATTTCATGCGAGGCACATTTTGACACAATATCATGCCATCACCCTCCTATATCCAGGAGGTACATGTATAGCACAAATACAAGTATTCAAATCATGCATTTCAATTCAAGTGCACATGGTATATGAAATACTTATCTATTACAAGTTGCAGCCAACCAACTGACTTTGGGTGTTCGCCTTTCCACCCAACCGTAGGCTCATAAACATTCACTCTTAGCACTCTGGCCACCCCCATGCGAAGCGATAATATCACTAGGGAAACTTCTGCCAATTTCTCATAAATCCTCTCTCTATCACAGCCTCTGCGAGGTTTTTCAGGTGCTCCCTCAACATCAAGCTCATGACCTTCTTCTCAAGTCAGGTTTTCTAGGTTCTCATTCCAAACTCAAGAAAGGTATCAGGGAGGTTACTCTCCTCCACCTCTCCGACAACAGTAGAAGTCTCCCTTCTTCCCCACTAATCTTAGGACCTCCATGGGTTTTATCATATGCCTTCCTAGCTAGATTTCCTCTATGCAAGAGAGTCCCTTCACAACTACATTGTCCCTCGACCCCCTCTCCTTTCAGCACCGATTTATTTCCAGCCAACACCAAGCCCGCGACCCTCTTTTTTCTAGTCTGGGTTTTGGGTCTTCTATGCTCCAGTTCATAACTCTTCCACGAGTTCTCCGATACTTCTATTGAACGTGCTCGTGCATTCTTTTCAGAAATTCTCTTCCTCAGAGACCGAATTAATCCTTTGTTTATCTCCTGTAGCGAGAACATCTTATTCTTTCAGTTCTTTTTTGAATTGGAGAGCCTCTCCCGCACTCTCTTCTTTCTCTAGTATCTTTCTTCTCTTTGTGTGCCCCCTTGTGGGCATGGTATCCTTATTGTATGCACTTGTGTGTATTCTTGCACACCTTTTTCCTCCCCAGGAAGGTTATGGACCTGTCCTATTCCTTCTATCAGAAGGAACCTAGGTCAATTTGGGACTACAGGAAACTGCACTCTGTGGTACTTTGGGCTGACTATTTTCTGTCTCCTCAACCAGACCCTCCATGCTTCCATTCATTGGGGTAGTTGATTGTTCAACCACTAGTCCTTTTCTTATTAACTGATTTTTCCTTGGGATCAGGATGAGGCTTATTATTTCAGCAAAGAGAATTGGGTCATTTTGACATAATGAACCATGTTTATAGTTTCCTCACTCTTTTCGCTAGTGATATCATTTCCAGTAATTGAAGGCTTCACCCCCACAGTTAGTTGTTGGAAATCTCAAAAATAATACATTTACATTGTTTGCATGCCATAGCATGGTAATCATAAATAATGATTAATTAAGAGCTGGTGGAAACAGGGGTATTACATGAAGACTGAGACTAGAAATATGGATCATCTTAGCCATGAAAGTTTCATCTACTAACTCGATAAATTATTCCCTATTAGTAATGAAAATTAATTCATGAACAAATCAGAATACAAAGACTTCCAAGATCAAATAATCAACATTTCTAGAATAAGTTGTTGAATATTGTATCTCAAATCTTTGAATCGTGTTATCTTCAGTAAGACCCTGCTATCAACAAAAAGGTTAAGACTCTATGATAACTCAGAATGAATGAAAGTAAATAATCTTACAGTTTAAGTGAAGACCTTTATAAAAAATTATTCCTTGTTCTCTCCTCCTTGTCCCTTCGTTTGATTAGATTTTTATCTTCCTCAAAAGAAGTTTTGGTAGTTTCAAACTACCATTATTTAAATCATAATTGACTTAATATTAATTAGGGACAAATAATCCCCGGATGGGGTGCTAGTGGAATCCCCGTGGCAAAGAATGGGACCGGACACGATGCAGAGTCACACGCAGGCACGTGACCGCCCCGTGCAGCAGGGAAAGGCTGTCCTGTGGAGTTAAGGCGCATAAATTGGATATGATGGGCGAGGTCAGAGGCATTAACGCCACCCTTTGCTTCCCCGCTATCTTTAACATGGCTTGGCTCGTTGCATTTGTTATTCCACCCTGCTTGCGTTTGGAAGGGCTCCTCCCTTCACGACGCAAGCATAACCAGGCTTGCTCTGAATTTTGGTCCACAGGCTATCTGCAATTCTGGCTCCTGGCTCCATGCTCTGAAACCCGTCCACCTGCACCCATGAGAGAACGCATAAGAGGGAAGCCCAACCGGGGCTCACCATGGAAGCCCCGCAGACCATCTCTCTCGCCTTCGACCTCCCCGATTACAGGCTCTTCTACCCATCCCCCAATTCTGTCCCCAGGTGCCACCCCGCCTCCTGCGCAGACCAAACTTCGAAGACATTCGGCCACCTCGCCTCATAAGCAGTCTCCACTCCCGCGTGCCATGGCCACCATCCCGCGCGGTACGCCTCCGACTCCCCGCTGTCCTCAGGACCCCCAGATGCAATTCTTTGCGACCATGTCCTTCCCTGGATCCTCGAGTACCTGGCGAAGTGAACCACGGGCTTTCGGAGCAGCCAAACGACTGTGTCTCCACCAGGCGACCCACCCCGACAGCGAACATTTCAAAGAAAGACTGGGCATCCTATACGACCTAGTCTTCGAGCTCAGAAGAGAGGTGGCGGACCTCAAGTTTCGTTTGCAAGCCACTGAAGACAATGTGGGAACCTTTCTACAGATCCTCTCGACCATGCAAATGGAGCTCTCCTCGGACCCTACTGGCATCACAACGGGGGGGGAAATTGACACAGAGATAGATGACATGCTGCAACAAGCAGCAGCGAGGCAGAAGGAAGCAGAGCACAGCGGNATTGACACAGAGATAGATGACATGCTGCGACAAGCAGCAGTGAGGCAGAAGGAAGCGGAGCACAGCGGTCCACCTGAGCACATGGAACGAGAGGAGCGCAGGGAGCAACGTGGGGACGACCAGCCGATCAACGCCGCGATAGAACCATGGGCAGAGGACCTCAGCGCCACGTGGCTGGGCTTTTCGCCAGGTGTCTAGCTCTCTGTTGTTGTCCAATCTGTGTCTTTAGGCTCCTAGGCTAGATGGCTATTAGTTTGAACTTTGTCTGTTTTAAAACTCAGCAACTGTCTAAGACTGGTGACTTGGAAGTTGGCTGGACTGGTTTCCCCTCTGTTGGGGCAGTCCAGTAACTACAACTTGTTACTTTTTGTATTTTTGGAACCTCTTTTCAGCCATAGCAGGCACCACACTTAATATAACTTTCTTACTTACAAAAAAAAATTAGGGACAAATAATAATAATAATATATAAATGTTATTAAATAATAACTAATAGGTGGGACCCCTAATTCTTTTAGTCTTTTTGAGTTTGATTTCCTCCTTGTTGCTCCATAATTTATTAAAATAATAAATCATGCCACCTATTTAATATAAACAATCACTTTTATCAACACCTTGTATCTCCCAAAACAATCCATATATATATCCAATAAATAAAATGTATTTTCATCATGAAAAATAGTTATTGATTCGCTGCCAAAAATGAAGATAATAGTATCAAGTTGTCCCAAAGTCAAAACATTATGAAATTGTTTACCACCAGAAACAAACATAAAATATCAAAAGCCATATTTATTGTGTGAAGCAGTCTGCCTCTTCTCACTGCTTGTTGATCTTCTTTCTTTGATTGTCGAGTGAGCTTTGTCAATGAGTGGTTGATTGGATGCATGACATTGAAGTTCATTAAGAGCCATAGATGGATCATTGAATTGTTGGGCATGTGAGATGACTGACTGGGAGGGGTTATTAGATGATTCATAATGAGTGACTACTTTTTAACCTTTCTTGATAAAGGATCATGGATGGTTGTTTTAAGCCTTTTACTTGCATGAGAGGATTGAACAGGGGATGTAACATGATCAACCTACGAAGCATGTAGGTTGAGCAGAGGTGGAGGAGGCAATGGCAATGAAACTGTGGGCCAACCATGATGATGAATTATAGGAGAATGAACAATATCTTACTGGTGATCATTGAACCTCTGGCTGGAGGGAAACATGAGGCGGAATATGAACATTAGATAAACTTGGGCGAGGCTGAAAAGGAATCATTTCTGGTCTAGGATATGGTTGGAACCCTCCTTGACCTATAAAATTAAAAAACCTAGCTTGGAATAGTTGATTTAACTCTTGAGGGTTAGCATCAAAGTGAATAGAAAATCTAGGTCTCTTGTTGCCTCTTTGACACAAATTGTTGCTACCCCAACCTCTAAGATGGCTTCCCCTGCTGAAGAAACTCATCGTCTGAAAATAAACTTAGATCAGAATATAAACAAGAAATACTAATCAATCATCAATTCACTTGCCTAAAGATAAATTTAAAACGTTGGCTCTTATCATTTCACACACTGGCATGCATGTCATCAATCCATTACTCTCCATACAACTAGCATAATCATTCTACCAATTTATATCCACAATTGTCATTATCTAGAAAAGGGATGTTTTAATGAAGTATGGGATGTGAATTGGATTTATAATGAACGAAAAGTATTATTTGTGAAAAAGGAAATAAATGATTATTGTTCTAAATAAGACCCAGTCTTACCCAAACTCAGCTTAATAATCATATCATCTTCAAACTCGACTGCAAATTTCATTAATAATGCTCATTGTTCCAACTCAAAATTTCAATTTCCAAATTACATGGCCTCTATAAAATCACATTTTCTTTTAGAACAAAACATGGAAATAATAAAATGATTTTGGGAAAAAATGAGGGCTGTATAATTTGCGTAAATTGAAATTATGGAGGGAAATGATAATGATCAATGTTCTTTCTACATGCAACTATTTTTTATCAATCCTCAACCAATGTAATTAATTCCAAGACTTCAAATTATAACCTTGTATTTTTGCTTTTGAATTTTTTAGATTTCAATTCATTCAACCAAGTGTATCAACAAACAACCTGAAAACTTCTCCTTATAATTTCCTGTAGGAAGGATCATATCTAAACTCTTGATACTCATCCATTTGAACTCTGTTTTGCCAAAATATTTTATCCATAGCATTCATCACAATAAAAGAATGAATCGAATCAAATATCAACTCAGCAGGGCACAAACTAAGTTTGATCGAAATATTCAAACTAATTATCATCTCTGTTTATATATTGATTGTTAAAAAATGTCAAAATCTGGGTTTTTCGATATATTTGTAAACAATGAGCATTATAACCAAGATGCCAACCAAGACAAACCCAATAATATGTTGTTGGACTACTCATAATCTCAACATTTCTAACCTTGTTATGTACAATAGATTTACTTGCAGAACCAAATGCCAATAAGCAAGCCTAGATGTCGATGATGGAATTTAGCAAGTATAGGGTTTTAAATCTTAATCCTCAAACAATAATCATCATGTGACCCAAAATAATTGAGACAGAAAGGAAAGTCTAAAACCTAAATTTGAATTCATTTAAAACCATCAAACCATAACCCATTAAATGCAGGTGGGTTCGAACCACCACCAACAAGATATATATATCAGAGAAAACAATTCGAAACCTATCCACATACCCCAACAGTTGCCACAATAAACTGAGTTGGTATTATAATGAGCTATAGAAATCTTATTGTTATTTTCTTTTGAACCAAATACAAGAGCAGTCAAAATAAGAACTTGGTAGCATGCCCTGTATATTTTCATTTGTTTTGTTTTGAAAAGAAACTTCACAACAGGTGAAAAAGAAATCAATGGTGGATGATAATAGGTCATAACCCAAACCAAACCTCATAAGTGAGACCAGAACACATCAATACTAATAGAACTTCATTTGAAATTCCCTCTGTTCCTTTAAAAAACAACGAAGTTGTTTGATATTTGCAATACAAAACCCAGGTCAAGAATATCATTGTTGTTCGAAATAGTAATTGTTTTATTTCAAAATAGCTCAAATAATTATCAACTCACCGTCCTTAAGAATCTATGCCAAACGGAGAGTCATGCTCATAACAAACACACAACATGCAAACAAACTTGAGCCAAAATTTAAAAATTATCAGAGCAAAGCAATCTATCGATGCCAGAGAAGTAAAAAATGTTCATACCTATCCAAACAAGCTAAATAGCCACAAGAGAGAAGCTCAATATCATTATCCAACCACCAAAGCTTTAGAGTCCAAAACCATCCATGAACAACATCAGACTATTTCCAAACAAAATCAATGCGAAAAGGTGGTATACCTCATGAGGGAAAACCAACCAAGAGTGCATTAACTCTCCATTAATTCACGTCACCTCAACTCAACCCAAAATTCACCAACCTTTTATGGTAGCCAACCAAAATTTACATGGTGGAAAGCACTTAATCATCAACTCAAACTCCAAATCAATATTTGGTACCACGTATCGATCCTGCAATCATACTCAAACAACAATATACCACATTTGCAAATAATATATGGTATTGATACTTTAATAACGAATGATACCATTTAATCAAACAATGTGCTATATGGTAAACATATGTGAATTTAATTGTAAGTTGAGTCCATTCATACTTGAATGTGACCACCTTGTATAAGATCAAAACCTCTATATGATATCATCCCTGTTATATGATATGTGTGTGTGTGTGTGTGTGTGTGTGTGTGTGTGTGTGTGTGTGTGTGTGTGTGTGCATCAAATGAAAGTTGGCCACCCCTTTGTTTTTAAATGTCACAAGCCATACTAAGACCATAAAACTTTGAAACCTATAATCATAAGTGTTATGACTTTGGCGCAATAGATCTTCCACCCTTTATTTTCCTTTTAGAACACAAAGACTATGCAATATCAATCATTTGTGCATGTGAACTAGAAAACAGTGATTTAATTTAGTCATTTGTCAACAGGATGCATTTATTTTTAGAGAAAAAAGAGCGAAATCAACTTAACGTGGTTTCTCTAAGGGGTCCCACCTACTAGTTACATAATATAGCAATAGCATAAATACAATGCATTACAATATTTTGCAAGCAAGATTCTTGTTGCGCCTTTTTTTGTCGACAACTGGAGACTCCATAGGGAAGTCTGCTTGTAGCAGATTAGAACTCATGAACTTTGGTCTTAATAAAATCAACAGGGGTAGGTAATGGATCAGTGAGGAAAATTTATACAACAAGGGGAAATTAAATGAGAATTAAAATGATATAATGATATATGAAATGGGATTTTGTGGAATAATTCCTAGAAAGTGATACGTATGAGGGGGTTTGGTCCTATTTGTATACAAGTGTAGAAACAAAAATATTTGCTCAAATATATGCTTTTACTAAAACCTTAACTTTGATGCGAGATTTATAAAAATTATCTGATATGCTCTTATTTAAAACAATATGGAAAGTAGAAAGGGAAAGGAGAAAAAGGGAGAGTCGTGACCATCAAGTTCCTAGAAAAGCATTTAATTGAAGGTACATGATACATCTCATACAAAAAAAAAAAAAAAAAAAATTATGTATTACCTTTCATGGAGCAAAATTATAGTACTGTATGTGATATCAAAGATATAAATTTGTTTAATTGCCCCAAAGGGAAATCAATTCAGCCTGACTCTTGTCCTTGTGTGCCACTTAAAATTATACATCATTATCTGAATCGCCCCGTGGGAAAACCGATTGGACCGACCATGCATGCAGACTATAATTCATTTTTCTTGGAGGGGACATGACAAGTCCTCATATTTCCAATCCTGCAAGTGGATGGTTTCGATAATGTTTTCATGGATGAGTTTCCAGACTTTATACCATTAAATTTGGGAAGAATGGAAGATTCTCATGTTGCATTCTTTCCATATCTTCCAGAGGATGAATTCTGGAAGAAGTTGCCAGATGCAGTTGAGGATAGGAGAATGAAATGTTGAGTCTCTCCATCCTTCTAAAGTTTCCTTGAGACCTTCAAGATTGTGATCTGTGGTGTGCATGATTGAGGCAAAATGGTCCCAAATTTGAGTACTAAAGGGGAAAAGATTGAGCAGGTGAATTTGAGATTCAGAATCCTTCCAACAAAGAGGGCAAACAGATGGCTCGACAAAGCCTCTTTTTGTGAGATTGTCCCAAGTGAGGATACCTTTATGCGCGATGAGCCAGAGGAAGGTGCTTATCTTCAGTCAGTGCTTGGTCGCCTAGATGTTTTCCCAAATTTTCTCTTTGGGGAGAGGGTGGGTGGTTGTATTTATGTTTTAAGCTTCTTTGATTGTGAAGGTACCCCGCGAGGAGTACCCCCATCTCATTATGTCCTCGCCTTAAAAAATTTAAATTTTCTGGGAGAAGGTTAGCTTATGCCAAGGCTAGAGATCCACGTGAGATGGAATGTGGATTTCAGTACAGGTGGACTTCCAATGATGCCACGTGGCCCCTGGGGGGTCTTATTTCCAGTAATCTGTGACTGTGGTTAAGCACGCTTGAGTGGTAGGGGAAAGAAGAGTGCCTACAATGGAATTATGCTCTAGAGAGGGCCATTGTTTCCAAGAGTCATACCAAAAGGAAGTTGTCCTCCCATTCTAAATTTCCAAGAAGGTGTGATCTACAATCATGGAGTGGCCTTGTTTTGCTGCATTCCAGATCAAGGAGCCCAGAGTGTTGTCATTCCATTGGATGAGCTTCTTTTCTGCAATGTTGGGAACGCATTTTTTCCTCCAAAGTCGAGCCCAGAGGTCTTTGGGTCGCTTTAAACATATCCACCAAATATTAGCACTGATAAATTTATTGAGAATGGTTGGGTCCTGTAAGCCTAGACCTCCATTTGGTTTTGTCTTGCATATCTTTTCCCAACTGATCAAAGCTATTTTCCGCTCAATTTTTGCTCCTTTCTAGAGAAATTTTATTTGAAGGGTTTTGATGGTGGTTAGAATGAAGTTGGGGGTCGCCAGAGCTGAGAAGGAATAGAGGGGTAGGGTTTGAAGAACAAACTTGAGGAGGATGAGGTGATTGGGAAGGTTAAGCGAGTGAAAGGTCTAGCAGGAAAGCCTTTTTCGCAAGGAGGAAAGGAACCCCTCCCAGGAGCTATTGTAGAGGGCTTTGTTGAAAAGGGGAATGCCAAGGTATTTGGATGGAAGGGAGCTACGTGTGAAGCCAAGGATTTTGGTGATATGAAATTGAACAAGGATTGGGATGTTAAAAAAGAAGAGGTGGGATTTTTCTCGGTTGATGTCCATTCCTGAGGCTACATAGAGAGTTTGAAGGATATGAAGGATATGAAGGGCTTCACAGATAGTGAGGGAGCCCAGCATTAAGGTATCATCAACAAACTGGTTGTGGAAGATGGGGGGGTCTATGCCCTGAAGGGGTAGACCAACTAGAGATTTATCAACAATTGAAGCTTTGATGAGATGACTAATCCCTTTTTCCATGATGATGAAAATGAAGGGTGACAGGGGATTCCCTTGACGTATTCCACGAGAAGGTGAGAAGGTGTGGGAAGCAACATAATTGATTAAAATAGAGAAGAAAGCGGAGGAAGTGAGATTTAGAATCCATTCAACCCAGTCTGGAGTGAAGCCAAAGGAAACAAGGACATACTTCATACAATATCAACTTACTTTATCAAAATATTTGGATAAATCTAACTTTAATAACATACATGGAGTGCTCGTGGTCTGGAGAGAGTGTATGAATTCATGGGCAAGGATGACACTGTCGAGAATTTTCCTGCCTTCGACGTATCCTGACTGCTCGGTAGAGATAATGAAAGGAAGGAGGGGTTTAAGGCGTCGGGCAATCACTTTTGTTAGCAACTTGTAAATGAGATTGCATAATGCAATAGGCCTAAATTTCTTAGGATGAGTGACTTGTTATTCCTTGGGGATGAGGGCTAGGAAAGTGGCATTAAGAGCTAGGAGAACCTGACCAAATATTAAAGTGTCCTCAATGATGTCCTGAACTTCCTCCCATAAAATGGGCCAACAGAAGTGAAAGAATTCCGTCGTGAAGTTGTCCAGGACTAGAGATTTACCTTCAGGGGTGTCCTGCATTGCTAGGTATACTTCTTCAATCGTGATAGGTCTGGACATAGCGTCATTATGCTCCTGGGTTATGAGATTTGGAATGTGCTTAGTGATTTTATCAATGTTAGGAGATCTGTCACCAGGGGGTTCAAACAGTAGGTCTTGGTAAAAAGAGACCAGTTCCTGCTCGAGATCTTCATGAGTTTGGAGGATGTTCCCTTGATCCATGACTAAGTGTGTGATGCGATTGATGTGTCTCTATCGGATCATCACCCACTGGAAGAATTTGGTGTTTCTCTCTCCCTCTTGAAGCCATTGTATTCGAGACTTTTGCCTCCATAAAACTTGTTCTTGAGATCGCCTTTCCTCCACCTGTTGCTTGAGAATATTTTCATTCTCTCTGATTTCCTCTGTGAGGCCATGATTTCTGATTTGAGTCTGGAGGAGCTTCATTTGATCATTCAGATTTCTTTGGGCTTCAAAAATGTTCCCAAAGTTTTGTTTATTCCAAAGCTTAAGGTGTTGCTTAAAATTTGTTAACCTTTGCTGGAAACAATACATTTTGGAGCCATGTGGGATGGTGGCTTCCCGCCACTAGGTCGGGGCCATGGCTTGGAACTCCATATGAGTGAGCCATAAATTCTCAAATCTGAAGGGATTTTGTCTAAGGGAGCCAGATATGTCTAGTGAGAGCTGTATGGGCCATTGGTTGGAGCCAACGGTATCCAAGATGCTGGTGTTCAATGAGAGGCCATCCATTAAGAGGGATTCTGACACCAGGAATCGATCTAGACGGCATGCCACCTGTTGGGATCCTGTGCACCAGTTTGACCAAGTGAAGATCCCATTTTGGGTTTCTAGATCAATGAAACAAAGCTTATCTATTAGAGCCTGAAAGTGCCCACTTTCCGCCTCTAATATTCGGATCCCACCTCTTTTCTCTTCTAGATGGAAGATCATGTTGAAGTCACCACCCATTATCCATCTACGAACACTAGTGATATTAGCTAGTCGCTCCAGGTGTTGTATGAATTTTAGCTTGTCCCCCAGAGTGCTTTGTCCATATACATTTGTGAGGAAGCCTGGCTTATTGGATCCAATGCGTCGATACTCTGTTGAGATTGTCCACTAGGTTGTGAAGAAATTCTCCAGGAGCACAGAACTAGGGTTCCATAGAATGGCCAAACCATCAATTGTGCCTTTGGCATCGATGGTCATCATTTGTCCATGTTTCCATCATCTGGAGAGAATTCGATTCATTTCTTCCCCTCCACATTTTTTTTCTTGACGTATAAGAATGTTGGGTTGCTCTACTATGATTCGATCTCGTAGAAGCCTTTGCTTACTATGATCATTGAGACCGCGTATGTTCCAAGAGATGAGCTTCATGATGAGGATGGAGAGGTGAGAGGGGGGAAATTGTCAGAGATGAGGTGTATCTGACCTGAGTTTACCATGAAGTGACTGATTTATTGTATGAGATTTTGGGTGGATTTTCTTCCTCATTTCTTCTCGTCATTTTGAGGTTTGTGTTGCTCTCTCTATTGGATGCGCTGGATGCCCAAGCCAATGTTGGATTTGGTTGTTGAGCCCATTGAGGATTTTAGGAAAACCTTATGAACTTTGCGAAGCTAATCCCAGGAGATGGTATACAGTTCCTTCTTGCGATAGGCTTGTTCTAAGTTTTCCAGGTCTATCCAGCTAGGTCATGTTCATCTAGGTCCATTTCGGTATCTCCTTCTTCTAGGTCAGACGCTTCTCCATCTTTTGGATGGGAATGGGAAGAGGGACAGATTTGCTCCAGGACTGGGGTAATTGAAGGATTGTTTTTTGCATTGTTGTGGGTTGCAGTTTCTTGAGGGGGTAGTTGCGACTTGTCCATATATTTTTGGATTCACTGGAGGACTTCGAAGGAGTTGTTGGAGGGGGGTTCCTTATTTTCCATTTGCACCAGTTTCCTTGTGGTGTGGCGTCACCTACCCACTACATGGGTGAAACCATATCTTTCTTTGCTTGCTTCATGGTTATAGGCTTTGCTTATTGTGTTCAGGGGGCATGGGTGAAACCATCTCTTGCTTTGCTTGCTTTAGGGTTATCGGCTTTGTTTGTTGTGTTCAGGGGACAGTATTTGAACAGATGCATGTGCTCATGGCATTTTCTACATCGAAATGGTATGTGTTCATATTCTATAGTTTGAGACTAGTACTCATTATGACATTCCAAGGCTATGGACCCTGGGAGGGGCTTGGATATCTTGAGATAGCAACAGATGCGAGCATAGGAGGTGTACCTTCTCTTCTTGGTTGCCTTTGAGGATTTGACATAAGCCCCAATGGTGTTTCCTATGCCCGCCAGAATCTCTTCTAACCAAAATTCATGTGGTAGGGAGTATAGGCGTATCCATACCAGGGCATGCACAAAGTCCTATTTCTCTAGGCTAAACTTCTTCGTTCAGAAGCACGGAAAGAGGTCGGTTGAGTTGAAGAAGTAAGGTCCCTCTTCGAATATGTGATTTTGATCCTCTAGATTATGGAGTATGATGGTGAAGAATCCCTTGGAGCCTAGCTGAATATCATAATGCTCTTTGGGGTTCCACCAATGATGAATCCATCTGACGAGCTCACGTTCAGAGGGCCATAGGCCTAGGAATTTTCCCACTAGTGCATAATCCCTCATAGATTTCTTCTGTTCTTTGATTATGGGTGTGCTAATCACACATTTTGGTGCCAACGGTGCCTGGGGTATGCATTTCCCAGGTTCCCAAGGATGTGTTGTTTTCTCTTGAACTGGTTCGGTGTCAATCTCCATTTCTTTTCCTTTCACTGTATACTCAAATAAAAATAATGAACGTTGGTCCGGCAGTGGTTCGAAGGCAGGCCGATGGAAGTCCCCATTTGGAGGTTCCTGCGACATGGCTTGGTTGTAGGAGGTGCCTTGCGGCCCTCCATCATTTGGGAGCATGGTTTCCCCACCTGAGCAGCGGAAGGGAGCAATAGAGAGGCTTGCAGCTCAAACTCTAATAAGTTCCACGAATCTAAAGAATAACAAACTCTTATCCATCTCATAGAACATTAAAGAGAAAAAAGAATCATAATATATTCATTGTGTATTTAGCTTCAAAATTGGCCGACAATATTTGTAGACAATTATCTATCTAATGAATTAACTAATCCAAATGACTCCATCTCAACAGAAAGGGGCTTCAAACAAAAAAAAAAAAAAAAACTGATAAAATAAAACAACAAAATATACTCAAAGTAGACAAAGCAAATATGTAAAAAAGAAAATTATTTACAAAGCACTCAATTAGCAATCAATTTGGTTCAAAACAATGCTTAAGATGTGAACCATTAGCGTTGTAGGAGAATAGTCGTTCATCCATATCCTTTAATAAGTACGAGTTGATATCAAGGACAGAGGTGGTTTTAAAAGGACCTAGCCACAATTTTTGAAATTTGGAATGTCTTCATCTTTCAGCATGAGCGGAATCCCATGTAGTACTTTCTCATCAACCTTAAAATCGACAGATTTGGTATTTTTATTAAAATATTTCTTGATTGTTTGCTTCCTTGTTAAGCCCTAATATTGGCTCATTAACCCTTAATTGGGGCATATTAGATTAGTAATGTTATTTTATTTATGTCGGCTTGCTCATTTGGGGCATATTAGATTAGTAATGTTATTTTATTTATGTTGGCTTTAGGTCATTAGTTGTAATTATACCTCCTAGTCTCCTATATATACCAAGGAGACATTTTCATTTTGAATCATCTTGGACTTGAACATTTAAGTGGGGTAAAAGGAGGTTGCCCCCTCGAAGAGGCTTATTATC
>SNQJ01S0000461.1:271803-300205 GCA_010110895.2 Picea sitchensis
TCTTGGACTTGAACATTTAAGTGGGGTAAAAGGAGGTTGCCCCCTCGAAGAGGCTTATTATCTGAAATTATCTCTTTTTCAAGGCGTTGAGTACTTTTCCTGAGGTTTTTCTATGCTATATTGATGTTTGGTTCTTAACATTCCTTCTTTTTACATTATCTAGAGCATGACTTCTCTATTCTTCTAAAGGTAGTAAGGCATTCATTCTCTGAGAAATATCAATAGAATTCAATTCTTCAGTTTGTAATGTCAAACGTAAGGAAGTAAGCTCTAGTTCAATTGGCATAATATCCTCTTGACCATACAACAACTGAAATGTAGTAAATCTTGTACTAAACTTAGTAGTAGTATGATCTACCCAAAGCATATAAGTAAGAAGTGTATGCCACTGACGAGGTTTATCCTCCATAATTCTTTTCAATATTTTAACCAGGTTTTTGTTAGTTGACTCAGCTTTCCCATTTCCTTGAGGGTAATAAGTAAAGCAGGTAAGTGTTTAACACCAAGATTACTAAGAAATCAAGTTAGTTTTGCAGAGATGAAAGTTGGTCCATTATCTCAAATGATTTCAAGGGGAAGACCAAATCAAGAAAAGATATTGGATTCTAAAAAACAAATAACCTCTTCATCTTGTGCATGCTTGAGGTACAACTTCAGCCCACTTTGTGAAGTAATTTGTAGTTGTTAATATGTAAACATGATTTGCAGAAGATGGTGGATTAATAGGACCAATAAATCTAAACGCCATTTGGAAAAGGGAAAATCATGAAGGATAGGTTGTAAGGGCATGGCAGAAAACTATTCTCTACTAGTAAACTTTTGGCATTTATCACATGCCCTTGTGAATTTATAGGAATCTCTAAAAATTGACGACTAGTAATAACCAGTCATGGGGATTTTAAAAGTAGTGGATTTGGCAGTGAAATGACCACCAATATGAACAATATATGTTGTTGATCCATGAATATCATTCAATATTCTTTGGGCTATGTTATCATCAATGCATCTTAGCAACAACCCATCGACATACATTCTATACAAAGAATCTCCTAAAACAAGGTACATAGAAGCTTCAAGGAGAAGCCTCCTTCTTTGATGTGAATTCAAGTGATTTGTACACCTTTGAAATTGTGATTAATGAATGATATCTTTGTACAAAGGGTGTTAAAAAAGAGTAAGATTTTTATTTTCAATGTAAAATAATGTTGATAACGAACTATTTTCGTCTTCAGCAAATTCACTTGGTTCAACATGCTAAGCTAAGTGAAGGGCTAAGTCACATCCCTTGATCATTTTAAATGTCATGATCGTCAAATCATGCTTCTGAATTTTCTCAAGCCAATGTGCAATATTACCTAAAAGATGAGTCTGTGAAAGTAAAATCTTGATAGCAAGCAAAGGGACTTTTACATGTGTGTGCTTGCCTAGAATAAAATGGCTAAATTTTTCTATAGATTTGAAAAGAGTGAAAGCATGTTTCTCAATGTAATAATATTTGATTTCATCATCTAATAATCTTTGATTCATGTAAGCTACAGGTTTTTCGTTATTTTGATCATCATTTTGCATAAGAATTGCAGAAATTGTTTCTTCTGTAGCATTTGTATATATAATGAAGTCTTTTTCAAAGTCTGGTTTCGCCAAACCAGTGCGGAACTGATTTATTTCTTTATCCTTATGAAATCCTTTTCGACATCATCTATCCAAGAGAAAGGATGCTCCTATTTCAGGATATTATGAATTGGCTTAACCATGACAACAAAATCAAGAACAAAACTTTGGACAAAATTTATAGTGCCCACAAAAGCTTGAATTTCTTTATTTGATGTAGGGGCAGGGAGATTTATGATAGCAACAACCTTCTCAGGATCTATGCTTATTTCTAAATCAGAAACAATATGACCAAGAAGTTTAACGTGGGTGACACTGAAAATAGACTTCGAAGAATTCAAAGAAATTCCAAATTTTCTACATCGCAAGAATACTTTTCATAGATGATCAAAATGATCTAATCGGGTTTTGGAATAAACTATCAAATCATGAAGATAGACCTAAATAATATTTCTGATTAAACCATCAAAATCTAACTGTATATCTCTCTGAAAAGTGGCACCTGCATTAGACAATCCAAACAACATTTGTTCGTAAGAAAAGATGTCCCAACGGGTTGTAAATGTGGTTTTATATTTATCGACCCTCTTGACCTTAATTTGATTATAACCAAAAAAACCATTAAGTAAGGACATCATTTCAGATCCTGCAACTTGTTGTAAAATCATTTCCATATTAGGAAGTGGAAAGTTGTATTTTACACTTGATCTATTTAAAGCATGAAAATCAATACAAATCCTAATCTGGCATGTTTTCTTCCGGACGGGAACAAGATTTGATACCCATTATGAATACTTAACTGGAAAGATTATGTGAGCATTTATAAGTTTTTCCACTTATTTTCGAATTGTAGCTTCGAGTGCAGGATTCACAGGTCTCTGTTTCTTCCTAACTGGCTTTGCCCCTTCCTTAATGGGAATGGCATGTTGTATAATATTAGGATCAAAACCATGAAGATCCTCATAATACCAGGAAAAACGTCACAAAATTCTTGGAATAAGTCTGTGAACTTCTTATTTTCTTCATCAAAACATTGGGCACCTATTTTAATAATATTTGGGGATTTAGGGGTTCCAATGTTCATGGGGATGGTATCCCCAAATTTTACTTTAGACTCCTGTTCTTTATTTTTTTATTTATTTCTTATATCACTCATCGAGAATGAACTCTCAAGAGGAGTTAAGCCTTTAGGGATTTTATTGTTTTTAAGGGAAATGATTTCCTTAGGCTTGTAAGGTTCATTTTTTATGAAGGCACAAATACCTTCGTCATCTGAGAAAACTTGCCAAGATTCTACATTATCAGGAAGATGAGGCCGGTAAAGAGACATGAACATACAATCTAGTCTATGAGGTAAAAGTTGTCTTGTAGGTGAGGCTGCAAAAACAACTAACTTGTCAACCATAAAATTAAGTTCTCTTTTAATATGAGTGATGTTGAAAGATAGTAGATTTGAGATTAATGCCCAAACAACTTGAGTGTATTGCTTAAGTAAATTGGTGTTGGGATTATAGATCTTCCTGACTAAGTTTACAACAAGTTATGAATCGCCAAAAACATTAAGATGACCACAACCAAGATTATAATCATTTTCAATTCCTAGTAATAAAGCTTCAAACTCAGTAACATTGTTCATACATGCAAATTCTTATCTGTGAGAAAAGTTGTGAATTTTTCCTACAGGGGAATATACTATGATACCTTCCATGTTAACTTTGTTTAAACATGCACCATCAAAGTGCATATGCCACATAATGTTTTCATAATCATTCATTTCAAGAACCATGTCATCTTCATAAACAAAGATTGAATAAACACCCATGTCTTCCTCTATGTAATTTACATTAGGTTGAGGAACGCTTTCAATGTAAGGTGAAATTCTTCCTTTCCTTACGACAATAATATTCTTTCAATTCTTAGGGATGGATAAATGTGAACCATATAGCAAAAGGTAACCACCAGTTAAGCCTTGCTAGTCTCTACCCAAAATGATTGAATAGTTACTCACAAGCATATCAATTACTTGTATATTTAGGGTGGTTTTTATTTCAGGGTGAACACAGAGTACTAGAATTACATTTTTGATCTCACCTATGGTAGACTATTGTTGATTATTATAGGAGAGTATACTCCTCGTGTTTTCATTTGTACAAGAGAGGCCTAGCTCTTCCATAATCATTTTGGACATAATGCTTGGACTAGATCCACCATCTATTAGGCAACAATGATTTGTTTTATCCATAATCTTTACAGAAATATAAAAAGGGTTTTTTTTTTACAGGATTCCTAAAGTTATTTACACATATTCTATTTACATTTGAATCATCTCACTCAGTATTTTCAGTCATATTAGCCACGGTCGAAATTTTACCTTCCATAAAAAATTTAAGATGTTGTTGTTGTTCTGGGACGAAAACAATGTCCAAAAGAGAAGCATTTGATTTAATATTATCTAACCGATTCAGAATATTGTATTTGGATGGAGGGAAAGGAGAAGATGTTCCTTGACTGTTTGAAATTATGACAGCCTAGGAGCCAATACCTTGGGATGATGTGCTTGGGGATGAAGTGGTGTGGGGAGGATCAACTTTGTTCTAATTGGGGTAAGATTTATTTATGGTGTTCACCACCATAATATCCTCCGGCTGAGCCCAATCTAGAATAGCAATGATATCATCTGAATTCTTACCAAATATTTTGTCCCTAACATTACTTTTAACTTCACAAGTGCCTTCATCATGATTTTCTTCACAAAAATTACACCAGGCACGAGACATTATATATTTTGGTTGAAAAGGGCTATCATTTGGATTTTTAAAAGATGCTTGAGAAGAGGTTTCGACAGAAGAGGAAGATGAAGTAATTCCTTTCCTCTCATAAGCAATCATTCGATTATCCATATCTTGCATAAGCTGCAAGATTGCAGACATATCTATTTGTTTGACATAATCTCCTTTAAAGAGACTAGTCCTTTCTAACTGCTCCTCATACTCGAGACAAGTCTGAAGTGCAAATCCAAGATTTTCTATGGCATTTTTTTCCAATCTATGACGATAGGAAGAGGGTAAGGTATTGTAATAATGCATGAATTTAACTTGGTTCTGGGGGTGAATCAATTCAGGAATTTGATTATACAACTTAGTGAAACAAAGATTAAATGACTTGATAGTTTCACCGTTGTTATAAGTAATGTTATTATATTCCCTTAATTGATCGACTGGGATTTTGGGTTGCATGTACGTTGATTTAAACTAGTAGACTAGTTCTTCCCACATGGAAAGGATTTTAGGCGGTAGGTCAAAAAAATATGCAACAACCTTCCCTTTAAGAGAGTTGAAAAATAAGCGCATACATGTATCATTATCATTTGGTCCTATGTTGTGACAAGTGTTATAAAAGGATATTAAGTGTTCATTAGTAGTAATTGTGTCATTTCCTAAAAAATCTAGGAAAATAATCCTTAAAATTTGGAAGGGGGTGAGCATCTGGTGTAAGATTCATAGGAGAAGATATGTGCCACGGGGTGGTGGTAGAATCTTCTTCAAATTGAAAAAGACCATATTTTTTAATGAATTTAACTGAATTAGTTGTATATTGGATTGGGATTTGATGGCTATAAATGTTATCGATTACAGATGGAGCTGAAGGTTATGAAGAGGAGGAAACTCCAGTACTACTACTACCACTAGAAGATGTCATATTTAAAGTGAAAGGGGTTACATATAGAGTGCAAATAGCAGAATCAGATAAGGTATGACGAAGAGAACTTTGTTGGCTTTGTATGACAACATTTCTCCTTCCTATTTCATATATAGGAAAAATCTCAGGGGATAACCCTCTTGTTCTTTGAGAAGCACACAAGTTGGAGGACATGTGAAAAATATTTAATGAGGAAGTTGACTTATGGGTAGCCTTTTTTAGGCCTCCCACTATTCACGTATTTTGATATCTCTAGAAATAACTTCCCAAGAATTATGCAATTGAGCACGACTGTTAGTAGTTTCTAGAATACTATTAAATAAAGTCAAGGAAATGCTAGTTTGATCGTCAATACCATCACCAGTATTAGGTTGTCTGGTAACATGCATAGTCATGGAAACAATTAATTAAATCCAAAATAAGAACAAAAAACAAGGAAACTAATTACAAAAATAAAGATACAACAACCAAAGAGATATGGAAATATCTCCCCAGTATAGTCACCAAATAAATGTTGAGGAAAAAGCACAATGAACCTCACTCCAACATTTTTGAATATTACTTGGCTAGGGTAAGATAGTTGGGATTATCACTCGGGGTTTATAGCCTTAGAAAAAAATATCAATTGATTCTCGAGTAATAAGTACAAGGAACCAATGTTGTCCTTTTATTTTTATAATTAAACTTTGTAAAAGAAGAAAAATAAAAAATATGTACAGTGTTGAAATTTAAAATAGAAAATGAAATGAAAATATGAAAATCATATCAGGGATTACACACATGAGATCAAGATCAACAAAGCAATTTTATTAATTTCAATTTGAGTTACAATCATAACCTTTCTTTCAAACCCCTACGAGGGTAAGGACCAAGATCAGATTTAGAAGTTAAAGGCTCATTGTTGAAGCGATGGAGCCGCTTGGGCTTCTATCCGTGACAGCTACGGTTTCACCCTGGCCACTCGTGGCCCTTGCGTGATGGATATGATGTCCCAGTTCTATCCCCATTCGATGGTCATGGAGGTAGCCTCTTCAACTATTGATATAGCGCCAGGTCGTTGGCTTGTTCTTGCCATTTCTTTATCCAAGCCAGGTTCTATCTTACAGTCTGGAGTTTCTTTTCGAGATATTGTTTAGAGGGAATATGCTCCATATTATTTGTCTCTCTTGGTTCAGGAAGCCCCATCTCTTGTCATTCCCATGGGACAAGATGTTGATGAAGAGAAAGAATATTACAGATCTGTGAGTTTGGTTTGTCGCTTCAATGGTTTTTGGCCAAAGTTAGCAGATTTTAACAGCTGGATCTCTGCTACTTGAATCCCTATCATGTAACAACAAGATTTCATTCATCATTGTGCCAAAGGCTTCTTCATTGTTGAGTTTTAAATTCAAGAAGATAGGGATCTTATTTTCAACTCAGGTCTGTAGTTTTGGAGAAACTTGGGTTTGTGCATGAAACCCTGGTCTCCTTCTTTCAATCCATCTTATGACATTCTCTCCTCAACCCCAGTTTGGGTGAGACTTCCTAAGCTTCCCTTGCATTTTTTGGGCTTACCCTCTCTCGAAGCCATTGGTTTAGCACTAGGAAAATTCCACTTCACAAGTCGTGAAACTACGAGGCACAACACCTCTACTTATGCTTGTATTTGCATGGGAATGGACTTCAGTAAAGGATTCCTAACCGAAGTTATTCTTACTGGTAAAAATTATTCTTGACCTCATAAAATTGACTATGAGAGAGTCTCCTAGCGATGCAAATCTTGTTTTGAAACAGTTCATCTTGCATCCCATTGTCCTAAAGGTTTTAGGAAGATAATAAAGCATCGGAAATCCACTTGGTGGGTTGGATCTAATGACGGCCATCAAATAATTTCAAAAGACTGCAAAAATCCTCCACAAGACAGTGAAAACCCTTCTCAATCAAATCCTCCTATTCAACACACTTTGTTATCTCAACTCTCATGCCACAAACTCCACTCAGAATCTGGAGAAAGAGGCATCTGCCCTTCAGGTCTTAGATAAGGGACTTTATATCCAACAATCCCCTCAACCATTGACATGTTGGGAAGATCAGGTTGATGTTGTTGAGGTTTCATATCAAGAAAAAAAAGAATCTTCAGATCAAGACAATCTGGGAATCGTAGAAATTACAAATGTTCCAACATTTTCTAATGAAGTTTCGATGGTAATAAGAAAGAAGAAGAAAGTGCATGTAATATGACATCCAATGGTAACACGAATTCAGGCCCGTAAGTCAGGAAAAAAAGTGAGATCTTCCCCAACGAGTTAATTTAGATACATATTCTCTTCACTTTTATCCTCAGAGTCTTTTTTCAAGTGTATTTAGTAAGGTTGTACTATGTCAAGATTTCATTTGAGTGTTTGACAAAGTCATTAGTAGTATGTAACAATTTTCTATTTGAGGCACTGGGTTGGCTTGAAATTTCCAAGATTTTGTAACTTCTTCGCGGTTTCAACCACACTTTTTTTTATAATAAAATTTCCCATTTTTTGCAAAAAAAAAAGATCATATTTAGAAGTCTTTGATGGGAATCATACAAAAAGACTCTGACAACAAGTGAAAATTGAGGATGGAAATCTGGATCATCTTAGCCATGAAATTATCATCTATTGACTCTGCAAAATATTCTCTATTAGTAATGAAAGCTAATTCATGAACGAATTAGAATACACAGACTGCCAAGATCAAATTATCAACCTTTCTATAATAAGTTGTTGAATAATGTAACTCAAATATTTGAATCATGTTGTTTTCAATAAGACCATGCTATAAACAAAAAGGTTAAGACTCTAGGATAACTCGGAATGAATGAAAGTAATTAATCTCATAGTTTAAGAGTAGAGCTTTATCAAAAATTGTTCCTTGTTCTCTCCTCAATGTCCCTTCCTTTGATTAGATTTTTATCTTCCTCAAAAGAAGTTATGGTAGTTTCAAAATACCATTAGTTAAGTCATAACTGAATTAATATTAGTTAGGGACAAATAATAATAATAATAATAATATATAAAGGTTTATTAAATAATAATTAATAGGTGGGACCCCTAATCCTTTTAGTCTTTTTGAGTTTGAGTTCATCCTTGTTGCTCCATAATTTATTTAAATAATAAAT
Organism: Picea sitchensis; assembly: GCA_010110895.2. Classification (NCBI taxonomy): domain Eukaryota; kingdom Viridiplantae; phylum Streptophyta; class Pinopsida; order Pinales; family Pinaceae; genus Picea; species Picea sitchensis. The sequence continues at coordinate 280,244 of SNQJ01S0000461.1, forward strand.
CATGCCACCTCATTAATATAAAAATCATTTTTATCAGCCCCTTGTATCTCCCGAAACAATCCATATATATATCCAATAAACTAAATGTATTTTCATCATGAAAAACAATTATTTATTGGCTGCCAAAAATGAAGATAATAGTATCAAACTGTCCCAAAGTCAAAACATAAACAAACATAAAATATCATAAGCCATATTTACTGTGTGAAGCAGTTTGACTCTTCTCATTGCTTGTGGATCTTCTTGCTTTGCTTGTCGAGTGAGCTTTGTCAGTGAGTGGTTGATCAGATGCATGAGGTTGAACTTCACTAAGAGTTGGAGATGGTTCATTGACTTGCTGGGAATGTGAGGTGACTATCTGAGAGGAGTTATCAGATGATTCAGAATGAGTGAACACTTTTTTACCCTTTCTTGATATAGGCTCATGGATGGTTGTTTTAATAATTTTACTTGCATGAGAGGATTGAACAGGGGATGTAACATGATCAGTCTACGAAGCATTTTGGTTGAGTGGAGGTGGAGGAGGCAATGGCAATGAAATTTTGGGCCAACCGTGATGATGAACTACAGGCGAATGAACAATTTCTTGCCAGCCATCATTTACAAGAACCTCTAGCTGGAGGGAAACATGAGGCATAACATGAACATTAGATAAACTTGGGCGAAGCTGAAAAGGAGGCCTTTCTATTCTAGAATGTGGTTGGAACCCCTCCTTGACCTACCAAATTAAAAACCCCAGCTTCGAATAGTTGATTTAACTCTTGAGGGTCAACATCAAAGTGAATAGAAAATCTAGGTCTCTTGTTGCCTCTTTGCCAAAAATTGTTTCTGCCCCTACCTCTGCCATGCCTTCCTCTACGAAACAAACTCATTGTCTGAAAGAAAACTTAGATCAAAATATAAAAAATAAAGACTAATCAATCATCAATTCACTTGCCTAAATATAAATTTAAAATGTTGCCCCTTATCAATTGACACACTAGCATGCATGCCATCAATCCATTACTCTCCATATAACTGTCATAATCATTCTGCCAATTTAAATCCACAATTGTAATTATCTAGAACATGGATGTTTTAATGAAATATGGGATTTGAATTGGATTTATAATGAACGAAAAGTGTTATTTATGAAAAGGAAATAAACAATTATTGTTCTAAATGAGACCCACTCTTACCCAAACTCAGATTAATCATCATATCATCTTCAAACTCAACTACAGATTTCATTAATAATGCTCATTGTTCCAACTCAGAGTGAACAATTCAAAACCTATCCACATACCCCAATAGTTGCCACAATAAACCGAGCTAGTATTATAATGAGCTATAGAAATATGACTGGTATTTTCTTTTGAACCAAATACATGAGCAGTCAAAATAAGAACCTGGTAGCATACCCTGTATATTTTCATTTGTTTTGTTTTGAAAACAAACTTCACAACAGGTGAAAAACAAATCAATGGTGGACGATAACAGGCCATAACCCAAACCAAACCTCATAAGCAAGACCATAACGCATCAATACTAATACAACTTCATTCGAAATTCCCTTTTTTCCTTTAAAACAAAAAAAAAAATGAATTTGTATGATATTTGGAATACAAAACCCAGGTCAAGAATATCACTGGTGCTCAAAATAGTAATTGTTTTATTTCAAAATAGCTCAAATAATTATCAACTTGCCATCCTTAAGAATCTATGCCAAACAGAGAGTCGTGCTCATAAAAAACACATCACATGAAAATAAGCTTGAGACAACATTTGAAATTTATCAAAGCAAAGCAATCCATTGATGCCAGAGAAGTAAAAAATGTTCATACCTATCCAAACAAGCTAAATAGCCATGAGACAGAAGCTCAAGATCATTATCCAACCATCAAAGCTTTAGAGTCCAAAACCCTCCACTAACAACAACAAACCATTTCCAAACAAAAGTAATGTGAAAAGGTGGTATACCTCAAGAGAGAAAACCAATCGAGAGTGCATTAACTCTTCATTAATTCACGTCACCTCAACTCAACCCAAAACTCACCAACATTTTATGATAGCCAACCAAAATTTACATGGTGGAAATCACTTAATTGTCAGCTTAGACTCCAAATCGAGCTTCGGTACCACGTATCGAGCCCACAATCATACTCAAACAACAATATACCACATTTGCAAATAATATATGGTATTGATACTTTAATAACCAACAATAGCATTTAATCAAACAACATGTCATATGGTAAACGTATGTGAATTTAATCGTAAGTTGAGTCCATTCATACTTGTATGCAACCACCCTATATAAGATCAAAACCTCTATATGATATTATCGCTATTATATGATATATATGTGCATCAAATGAAAGTTGGACACCCTTTTTTTTTAAATATGTCACAAGCTATACTAAGACCATGAAACTTCAAAACTTGTAATCATAAGTGTTATGACTTTGGCACAATAGATCTTCCACCCTTTCTTTTCCTTTTAGAACATGGCAAATATGCACTATGAATCATTCATGCATGTGAACTTGAAAAGAGTGCTTGTGTGTGATTTAATTTAGTCATTTTTCCGCAGGCTGCATTTCTTTTTAGAGAAAAAGTATTGAAATCAACTTAGCATAGTTTCTCTAAGGGGTCCCACTTACTAGTTACATAATATAGTAATAGCATAAGTATAATGCATTGCAATATTTTGTAGGTAAGATTTATGTTACACATTTTTGCGTCAACATGGAGGAGGAGTTAGACCGTAGGAAGAAAACTTGGATGAAGCAAAATAAAAAGTTGTTGAGTAAGTGGAATATCAAGCTACATGAATGTCCTAACACCAAAGAAGAAATAAAATAATTTGTGATTGAAAAATTTAGGACTGCCATGTGGACCAATCATAGTGGGTGTAAAAAACAATACTACATCAAGGAGTTTAATCCAATTTGTGATCATAGTGAGAAAACATATTTAGGGGAAGCTATTAAAGGAAAATCAAGGTTGTTAGTTTCACAACTGAGGATGGGTTCACATCACCTTAGATGTGAGACCGGTAGGTGGAGGGTACCCAAGAAATTTTGGGAGGAGAGAACTTGTTTATTCTGGAATAAGGGTGTGGTGGAGACAGAGTGACACATTGTCATGGAATGTGCAACCTACAAGGATATCTGCAGTCAGTAAGAAAACAACTTAAAGGTCGACAACATGCTCCAGCTATTTGACGAGGATAAGATCAACCAGATTGCTAGTCTTCTGGTCAAGATTCACAACAGAAGATCTGACATCGAAAAGAGTGAGAAGATGAGTTAGGGTTTTTATTCTCTTGGTTCCTTAGGTTGTTCAGCCTCATGGACATCATTAAAATCAATAAACAATAAATCACGTCATAACACCTTCTTTGCTTTATTGAGTTGATTTATTTAGTTTTTCTTAGTTATTGATGTTGTAATGTTTATAATAATTTACAATAAGATTTTTTAGATCCATCATTAAATTTAGATCTAAAAATTGTGAACAATGATAAAAATGACTTTAATTGTCTTATCTTGCTTCCTTTGGTTATTGATGTTGCATTGTTAGATCTACGATGAGAACTTGCAGTAGGTACATAGTCAAGTCCCATCCCCATTACATGAAAATAGAAAATCTTGGGAAAGCATATACAACCTTATCTTTTCATCTTGTTCTCTTAGTGTTTCAGCCAAATTTGTCAAGTTATTACAAGAACATGTTGATTAACTTTAACATGATCATCTTTTTATAATGATTTTTGGCCCTTATTTGAAATTCCAACCCTATTTCATTGTTAATAAATCATGAATTATGTTGCAAACAATGGAAAAGCAATCAAGGAATCACAAACAATAAGCATGGTACGTAGTCTAGTCTTTCATCAATCTTCTTGATATATGGATTCTCAACTCTGAATCTACAGAGAAATATTTCAAAATTGTCCTAGAGTATTTCTTAATTTTTATGAGCATTATAAGTGGCACCTTCCTCTCTTACAATGGTGCATATTCCCAAAGTTGTTTAAATATAACGGTTCTAAAGTGAAAATCCATAATCCTTAATTATTATGAGGATGTAGTGCAAGAAGTGGTTAGTGGTTCCAACACTAGAAACCCTACCCATTGGAAGCACTCTGGGCACCATCCTCAACAACAAACAACCACTAATTGAACCCAATAGTATATGTATCCGTAATAATATCAATAGGCTCTACAAACCACTGACCAACAACAAACATATTGCCATAATAACAATGTAGTAGTCTAAATTTTCTACATTTTGGCTCTTTTTCGGGGAGATTATCCGTTTATTTTTTCCTGAAATCTGGTGAGAAATTGTTGAATTTGCATATTTGAGTGGTTAAGTCTGTATAATTAGAGTGTCCCGAGGTTTTACAACACTTTGAATCCATTTATGCATTCAGAAATACAATTTAAAAAACAAAAATTATGTTTTTGCCTAGACTTATATCGCCAAATTCCAACCAAAAATAACAAAATGTAGAACATTTAGACAAGTTTCATTAGCAACCACAAAAACAACACAACACCCTTGCGATTACATGCACGCATACCATCCCCATTGATTCTCTATACATGTGCACAACCACTAATGCTATACTAGAAATAAATAAATTCTTCAACAACGAACCCCTCAACACCAATGACACATCCATCATAAATTAATTTCCCTGCATCCTTGGCTTCATCAACCTCGATGCCAATTTTTTTGGTGTGCATGACAATGCCTTCTAACAGGGTTCGTCTGCTCTACCTAAACAACACACACTAGCTCCCATCCTTGTTTCCTTTTTGTAACAAACTCATTGACATCCACAACTTTTCACCTACAATAGCAATAACCAACATCATGTTTGCAAACATCAAACACTCAACCCACCCTACACTAGCTCCACCTTGAACACTTTGCCACATAACCTATTTAACAACCCACAACAAGTACAACCCATGCAACTGGTCCCTTGGCCTTACTTATCCAAGTTGCACATTTTCCTTTAGACCATACAATCCCTTTTAGCATTCATCTTTACCTTTCTATCGATGAGGTTGATCACCTAGAGTTAGTCCATTTTGACCCAATTTTGGACAAGATTATTATGTTATAGGTCAACTTTTCACTATAACTAGCTTAATAAGAAGCATTACAACGATGATTCTTGGTTAGTTCAAATAGGAAACTAATAATTCAATTATGGGACCAATAATAGAACACCAATGTCATCGCTAGAGAGGTGAAGTACTAACTCACAATGTGCTATGGGTACAATACAAATTTACATGAGTGTGCATTTGTCGCTTCATAGCTCTACCTCTCCTTCATTGTTGACTTGGGTGAATTTACCATGGTACAACAAGGAGCTTCTATTCTATAGGAAAATTGAGTGTTCCTCAATAAATTTTCCATCATAAAAGATAAAAGGGGTGTTACCCCCTCAGAGGTACCCTCATAAGGATATCATGTTACTGCTTGCATGAGATGTCATGCTCATCTTCTCTGGATCTAGACAGGGTTTCTCTCGATCTCCATCAAATGTATGATTGTGCTAGCTCAGTTGTGGTATAGCTCTCCCTCCTCCCTCATTCCTCAAATTACAAATTGCACTATGGATAGTACAGTATGGCTTCAACATGTTTATTTTCCCATGTATCGATGTTCATTTGGATGTGATTCTATAACTTCCTAGTTGGCCATGAAAGTGGCAAACACCTAACAATATCTAGTAGCACTTCATAACATTACATGGTTTTGTTATTTGCCTCATAATACCTTGGGGAACATGTTTTCTTTTAGAAGTGTGTCATTTCTCAAGTCAATTTGTATTACTAGGTACTTAGGCTAAATAACGTTGTCCACATCCTAACCATGCTAGTCATTTTCCACTTTTCTTATATCATTCACTCCATCCATATAAAATATTTATCCTGATCATGTATGATTTCTCAAAGGTCAAAAGAAAAGGTTCGATTGATAAATCCTAAATCAATGGATCCAAATAGGCTAGAGGAGAAGAGCTAAAACCAAAAGCCAAAAATAAATATTGAGCAATGCCACCTCACTACGAGGCCAATGCCCCTAGTCCCTAGATTGTATATGAATATCTAAATAAAGAGGGACTTTTTCGATAAACTGAACACTTAAAGAAAAAATCATAAAGAGGTAGTAAGAAACAGTGTCGAGGACAAGTAACTCAGTGTAAGCTCCCTCTCAAAGGCTATTATATGTAAAAATCCTAGCTTATGAAAGCTAGATAAATGAACAAATGAATAAAAATACCTATGTATGTCTAAGACTTCTGAGGGTCATCACATGAACTTATTTCCCCTTCTCTTTCATCATTATTAGTCATATTTACCTATGTTTCACCTAGGTACTTAGGAAATATGGGTTGTCCTAAGACTTGGTGCATGTATAAGGATTAATATTGTTCCCCTTGGTACGACTTAGGAAAATATTAAAACTAACCCATATTTTTTATGTTTTGCTACCATCTAATTTCTTGCTAAAAGACTAGACCCATCACTTCAAGTGGATATTATGCATTGGGATATGTGACACAACATTGAGATTCGTGATGTTGCATTGGGTTCCATGTACTCATATATGATCGTATCTAGTGACTTTGGGATCTGTTCCATTTTTCCTTGGGATCTATGAAATGCATTGGGATATGTATCATTTCATTTGGATCCATGATAGTGCATTGAGACATGACAGGGATACCATGTCACAATGTCATGTGGACCACTCAGACAATTTCTCCTTACTCAATTGGACGTTGCATTCACACTCGTGCATTATTGTCTCTCCTTGGACCACACAGGGGAGTATTTAATGCATTAGAGGGGTTGGTTACATATTATGGAGGTGGTTATTTGGACCTTATTATGATGTGGCATTATTTTTTGCTCATTACTTGAGGAGTGCTCACCTAGAGGAGGCCACATGCGCCATTTCTCTTGAGTTTTGAATTGGATGGTTCACACATGTGAGGGGTGACTTCATCACTTGGAGCTTGTTATTTCTCATTTGGACGACTCCTTGGTTTGAGGGAGTTAGCTGGTGGATTTTGGAGGTCCTTGGACCATGTTTGACCCCTATCTTCAACTTTTGATGGGACAATGCACTAGTTTTGAGGGGTGCACCTCCTTCTTTCTCTCTCTATCCTGCACGTGTGGCATTTATCATTGTATTTGGACCATTCTAGAGGGTTGTTTCACTCTTGGATCATTTTGTGGGATTTATTATGTCATTTGTTGTATTTTCCCATGGTTTTTACTAGGCTAATGGTTTTGAGCTCATGGTATTAAGCTAGCACATTGTATTGTATTGTATGTGAGGAGGCTTCTCACCTATAAAAGGAGAAGTCCTCCTTTATTTCAAATCATTGGAGATTAATGAGAAAACTTGTTTAAGAATTATTTTTGTATCTATTATTTTGTTGAGTGAATGCTAGTATTTTTCAAGGGTTATATAAGCACTTTTAATGGTTCATTGGAAGACAAGGGCTACTACAAGGCCAAAAAAAGGTGAAATGCTCCACTTGGAACGGTTCTCAAGGTAATATTTGCTAACCTTCCCCCTTTTATCATTGAAGTTATTGTTCATTACATTAAGGTAGGATGTCTTAAGGATCTGTGTTTTTTTCTTGGCCAACCTTTGAATTCACCTTGCCAGTGTCGGGAGAGTCTTCTTCATGGACCAATCCTCCCATCCAACCTTGAAGGGAACCTTCTAACCCTAGGAAATTATTCAAGGGAAATCCTCTGGATTCCATCAACATTGTCTCATCCTAAGCCCTATAATTCACCTTGATTTGACATAGAGACCCCATATCCCTCGAAAGGAATTGGTCTATCATGGTCTTCAACCACCAAAAACCATATATGGACTTTTCCCTTCTTTTGTTTTGCAATCTAGGATTTCACCATGTACTATCTTCATTCTAGACTATTTTGAGCTTCATTGCCACATGTTTCATTTAATTTATGCTATCCACCCCTCATTGAATATCTTTATTGTTAGCATTGTTTTTTATGATGGTTTGGATCTTATTGATTATTTTCCTATTTCCCCTAAAAGATCAAACCCTATGGAAAACAATGCATATTTAATTTAGATATAATCTTTCCCTCTATGATGTCTTAACCATCATGCTTGGAATGATTTTATTGAGCTATCAAATTTATATTACTTGTTTTCCATACTTTGATTTTTTGAATACAAGAAGACACGGGTTTTACAACTCATCATTTCATGCATCTTGAGCAACATATTTGATATATCTTGCTCCCGATGATGCTAGCATCCCAAACGATGCTAAAAATATCCCAATGACCTTCCTAAAGGACTAGATGTTACCTCCTCCTTTACTATTGTCCAGGGGTTTGTTTTGTTGTCCATTTATGTAGAGAATAAAGTGTGTGCAGGGCTAGGTGTAACCTCTTCTCATGCCAATGTTTTGATGCATCCTTTATCTACTTTAACAAAGGTGGAGATCAATACAAACAAAAGTATGAAACTTCTTATCCATCAATAACTATTAGTGTTTCTAGTAGCATGTAACACTGCAGGAAGGTAAGAAAGACACCAATGAGGGATTTCCTGGTCCAATCACACTTATAACTTGAATACCAACAAATTATTATGCCACAACATATAGGTGTAACTCAAACACAAACCTTGTCAAGAATAATTAGGGTGGAAACCAATACAAATAAGGATAAAAAAAAAGTCCTCATGTGATTAGTTGTGTTCTAGCGGTAGCATACAACATTTAACTATGGGGAAAATACCATATCCAAAAGGTTTGAAACCTAATTTCATGTATAATTGGCTACAAAATCAAATTCTAACTAAAAAATATTATTACTAACAATATCAATCAGGTTCAAATCCAATCCCAATAGAATTTTCTACATGAATTGTGTGTAATGACTATAAAATATATAAATAATGCATAACATCATCATAATAATTATTAATGATAATATAATAATTATTAATGATAATATAATAATAATAATAATAAACTAAGGGACAAAACCTAAGAAATAGACACATATGTTCACATGTTGGACTAGTCAATGCATATAAGTATACCATCACAAGGCATTGTATATCATATCTCATTCATTCATCAATTATAATTATTTATCCTATATGGATTCAACTATCTTTCATTACTATGTTGGATATTTTTGTATGTATGAACTATTGTTAATTACATTGGTATTAGAGTGTTAATAAATTGGTGTTCATTACATTGGTATTAGAATCCCTTCCAAGGCACTTTCACTGATCTGGCCTAAGTTGGGTATACATTTATTAGAGTTTATCTAATTCTAATAAGTTCTAACCACAAATTGTCCTTTGGACATTTTCAATATTTCCATTGTTTTCATAACATCTAGCTTTTGGACAAAAATTTTAAGTTAATATTGTGATTCTTATTCTACCAAAAAAAAAAATTCAAAAACCACATTAACATAGTACCACCACAAGAAATTTCAATGATTAAATTCAAAGTCAATGAATGTTGTATGCACCTATAAAAGAAAATGTAAATTGAGTTCTATAGTAAAATAGAAACATAAAGCTACCAAAAATCGAAGGGCCTCCACTAGCAAGTATCAACTAGCCAAAGAAAAAAACATTAGTTTTCTCTCACAAAATGTTTTTGGGAAGATATAACTTTCATCATTCTTGATTGTAGTCAAAACTTCCACAACCCTTTGTACTTGTTCAAGAAATAGGGTAAATACAGGGTTAAAGAAAAATAAACGGGTAACCCCTTCTTTTGGGATTATAATGGAAGATCCAAAGAGGGAATGTCATTTCCATGGTTGAAGATTACAGCTAGGAAATTTTTATTCATGAAAATGTAAATCTGATATGTGAGGTGATTCAAGAGGTGTATAAGGCAACTGGTTGAAATTCATACCAATCACTCCCTTTCCTCATATGGATTAACACAACAAATCATGATGCCAACAAAATACGGTTATGGTGGAACCGTGGCAAAATATCATAAAAACATTGGACGCCTCTTCAAATTATGACTATCATTTGACACCTTTGTACTTCCTATATTCACTTAATATAAAATATATAATATTTATTAAGCTATGGAAAACACATATGCATATTTAAAACATGAATTATCATATTATCAAGAGTACAATAGTAAAAATAAATAAATAAATGTCTACAGGGGTGTAGACCAATTGGCAAGTGCCATGTAAATGGAAGGAAATGTAAAAAGGAGGTCACAAGTTCGATTCCCACCCTGATTTACCTGTGCCCCATGCTTGCGGGTTGTGTAGACGTACCTAGAGGTTATAGAGGTAGTAGATAGGAATTGACCTTGTGTCACGCAATTACGAAAACCGCGAGTTGACGATTCCGCTAGTCACAAAAAAAAAGAGTACAATAAAAAAATTACATATTGAACATTGCAAGGAGAAATTACTCAAGGACCTAGTAGAGAGGAAAATTGTAAAAAAATTAGTACCTGAGTTGCTCACAAAAATCAAGGAATTAAAATATGAGAAACAATTCAATCATAAACTACAATAGGAAAACTAATATCTCATGAAGAAGTTTCTTAAAAAATTACTAAAAATATATGAAGAAATTTCATGCCTAAAAAATCGTAGTCAAAAACTACATGCACTTATCAAGAAGTTAAAGGATCAAAAACAATGCAACCAAAAATTAGAATAGGATAATCAAGATCTCCTAAATAAATTCAACAAGAACTTATCATAAAAAAGAGGAATAGAATTCTCTCCTAAGGAACCTTAATTAGAGGTGGCTTGAACAAATCAAAAGTTTTAAAGATGAGAAGCCAGAGAATCAAGATATTCAAAATAAATTCTGTGAGTCAGAAAATGGTGAAGAATTTTCAAACATAATCAAATTTTTCTTGTGCAAATCAAGATGTTAAAGGATGAAAATGAAACACAATAGAAAAATTTATATCAACTTGTCAAAAAAATAATCATTAAGCATTAGATGGTGAAGTATGAACAAAGGATAAAAAACCTTATCAAATCCAAGTGTCTCAACTAATAAAAGTTCAATGATCAATAAATTAACACAAGTGTATGAAAAATATATCATTACCAAAGGTGAATCAAGAAAATTCTAAAAATATGATAAGAAAAGATGATGTTACAAGGACACCTTATTAACATCCTAATAATAAAATATGATAATGTAACCAATCAACATATTGGCATCACTTTGAACAAAAGAAACAATTGACCTATATTTTGAATAGCTTTAATTCCACTACATGGAAGTAATCTTGGGAATCACAATACAAAATGTTTAGTTTGATAACCCTATAATCACACAATTTCAAAGGATTGAATTAGGGTGGTCATACCCCTTTCTCAATTTGATAATTATATTCATCACTTCATCACTTCATCACTCATATTGTTTTGTGTCTTTAACCCTCGCAACTTGAGGAATGATGAATTATGAAAAGACATTGCATGTTAGAATGAAGATGTAGCATTTTCCATAAATGATTTGAGGACAAAGAATCCTCAAAGGGAGAGGAAATGTAATGACTATAAAATATATAAATATTATATTAAATAATAATAATAATAATAACGTTGTTAAACTACAAGACATAACCTAAGTAATGGACACAATTGTTTAGCTTATTAACTAGTCAATGCATGTAAATATATCATACCGCATTCATGTATTTATCAATTATAAATAACTATCATATATAAATTTAAACTATTATTTATTCCTATGCTGAATATTTTTGTGTATGTGAAACATTGTTCATTATATATGTAATGAATATAAAATATATAAATAATACATTACATCATAATAATAATTGATGATGATGAACTAAGGAACATAAACTAAGTAACAGACACATCTATTCACCATCTTTCCTTGGAATTTAATTTGGCTTCTCAACTCACCATGTGATCTATATATAACCTCCAAATTTTTTTAAACTTTAAAGCATATATCACTTTTTGGTTAGCCTTATTTACCTAATTCTCGCTAAATTTCTTTAAATATTTTTGCAATGAGCGATTTAAAAGGTCACACTTCTTGGTCACTAGGATGGCAACTATTATGATGACGATTATTAGTTTAAAGGTTCACATTGTTATGTCATTGTTATGATTTATTGGCTACAATTGTTTGAATTCCATTTGTTGTCTTGTTAATGAATGAGTGATGAGAATCATGTTTTTTCAATAAGTGATGAGAATCATGTTAATGAATGAGTGATGAGAATCATGTTTTTTACCATTGTAGCTTCACTATGGATTTAATATAGATCAGGCAACCATGTCACTATTTTTTTTTATAGCCCTTCGATTGATTATTACATAGTGTTTGAATCATCACTTCACATTTCCTTAAACCATTAGTCCAAGAATGTTGATTCAAATAGTATTAATGACTTAAGCCATTATCAACAAAAGTTCTCAAGAAATGGCTCTAATACCAATATAATGAACTAATATGGTTCATAATCTAAATATCCAAAATAAATAGGACAGTATTGAGAAATCCATATAGGATAGATATTTATAATTGAATAATAAATGAAGGAGATAAGTTATACAATGTTGTGTGGCAGTATACTTATATGCATTGACTTGTCACAAAGTTGAACAATTATATCCATTAAATAGGTTGTGTTCCTTAGTTTAACATCTTCATCATCATCATGATTATTATTATTATTACTATTACTATGCAATGTGTCATTTATACATTTTATAGTCATTACGTTATGAGACTATTTGGTTATCCTTATTTTACCTTGGGCCACAACTATTAGAAATCATTATTAGTTTGTGGAATCAATCACGTAGTTTTAAAAATGTACAAATTCAGTATGAGTTCATAAAACTAGGCTCAGAATTATATTGCATGTACAAAGTTGGCCTATGGGAGAATAAATCACGCAAGCATGAAAACAAGGTTCTGTGTGTGGAAGCTAGCACCATCCATGAATCCCACAAAGATAGGTGTACCTTATGACATATAAAAACCAAGCAAAAATAATGATAAGCATGCCCGAAAAGGAAGTAAAAAAAATTCAAAGTAAAATATTTATAATGTATAATAATTACAAGGGGATCGCCCATGAATCACTACCTAAGCATAATACCTCTCAAAAAAGAGAACATTGCAGGGCTCATCTAACACATTTCATCATAGTCTTTTGACTTGTAACCTCCATTATCAAGGACATGCCTCACAATTTAAGGACTGCGCCACATTGGATTAAACTTTCTTACCCAAAGGAATCCCTATCCTAGTCATAAAACAAGACTAAGTCTCCTTCTAAGAAGACCTAAGGGTGGATAGACTTATCATAGTAAGCCTTTACATGATTTTTAGGGGATTCATTCACCATGGCTGCATCTCTAGTTGAATGAGGTATTCTTCTAAGGAAGTGGTGTCAGGGAGGAGCTCAATGGTTATCTTGAGTGAACTAATTTCATGTTCAACTAGCAGAATTTATTCCAACCCACGAGTGAGTTGGAAAGGTGTAAAACCCATGGTGGTCTTCACTAAGATTCGTTATTCCCATAGCAATGGAAAGAGCAATAAATTCTAGTTGGATTTACTCACATTGATTGTTCATTGTAAAATAGTTTTCAAGGATTTATTGATGGCCTCTACTTGTCCATCTTCTTGCAGGTAGTATGGTGACAAATGTTCCTGAACGAACCTTAACTTGGCTATTAAATTAGACATCATTTTATTATGAAAGTGACTACCATGGCTAGTGACAATCTCCCTACACTTAAAAATTCACTACAAGGAGAACACCTTGTAGTGGAGTTTCTTATGGAACCTCCTCGAAAAATTTATCCCTTCTTTGTTTATAGCAGAGGCAGGTGGTCGGAGAATTTTTTATCGATGCATCTATAACATACATACACCCCAATGTGTACATAAAACCAATGCCCTGATGTTGAACTAATAACGTGCACCATTATCAATTATAAACAAAAACAAATACAAGCACCAAACAATGTGCCCCGATGCGCATCCACATGGTGATTTAGTGCGTATCACTGTCATTAGGGGCATCGAGGTAGGGTAAAATAAATTAATTAAAAATACCAAACCAATTTTCATTATTACACCTCATTATGTGCTTCCAAACTCTTAGACAAGCACCGATGTTCACTCTTTTTCCAAGGCCACCTTGTTTTCAGTGCTCTACAGTCAGTTTGATAGCTCCACTGGTAGATTCCACACATTTCCAAATTTGGGAAAATACCACAAATTTTCATTTCTTCTATATAGTGGAACCAATCCTCATCGGGACAGAAGAGCTCGGGTAAATTGTTTATTACCTTCTTATTTGCATTTTCATTGGATTGAAATTTGAAATTGACCTAAAATTTGACTATTTTGTAGGACTCTTTTTTTCAACTCCATGTGGTGTGCTTGAATGGTTCAGCTCATCCTGGAAGACGATACATCCTGTAAATTTACATGCGGCACCATCAGATGTGCAGCCACTATCAACAAATGCACCAGTGTAGTTCACATAACGACACCATGCCAAAAATTGAAAAATAATCATAGTGGTGTATCTTCCTAGACGCCTCGTTACCAATGCATTATAAAACATAACACATCACTAAATAAAATGTCATTTCTCCAAGAAAACGATAACACCAGTGCGTTCAAATTAACCAATCACACCACCTAATTTCCAACATAAAAAATTTAAACTATCAGTGCACCAAATTCCACCAAACGCACCGATGTTGTTCACATCACGACATCGGGACAGATATTTAACAATTTAGCATAGTAGTGCATTTTATGGGACACCTTCTTACCAATACATCATAAAAGACAATAGATTGCTAAAAAATTGTCAATGCTCCAACAACGATGAAGCCCTTGTGCTTTCCCTTTAACCAACCGCACTACTCAATTTTCAACATAAAAAGTAAATGTAGCAATGCATCATCATCCATGAAACACACCGGTGCTATGAAATGCACAACACCGAGAAAAAAATTAACAATTTATCATAGCATCGCTCATTAAATTCCAATGCTCCAAGGAACATTGACCAACCAATGTGTTCCCTATAACCAATTGCACCACCTAGTTTCAAAATTAAAAAATTTAACAAGGAGTTGTGTCCCAGTGTATTAAACACACCATTGTCATGCACAACACAGAATTGCACCAAATATTTAATAATTATCATTTCGATGCATTGTATGGAATGCCCCGTGATCGGTGCCATGCATATCATCGCACCGCTAAATACATACAGGGGATCCAAGCATAATGGAGCACTGGTGCATTACATATAACCAACCGCATTTCCTAGCACATAAGATAGACAAAATGTCAAAGTGGTGCATTTTGTTGGACGCCTCATTATCAGTGCATTATAGAACATAGTGCACTGCTAATATGCATGTCGATGCTCCAATAACCATGGAGTACTAGTGCATTAGATCAACTGCACCGCATAGCGATGCTTTTGTTTTGTGATAGTGCACTGGTAGCAATGTGTGGTATCTATTATTGGTGCACTGGTGAATTTTACACTTTTTTTCAAACATAAATTAATTT
Source organism: Picea sitchensis (assembly GCA_010110895.2). Lineage (NCBI taxonomy): Eukaryota > Viridiplantae > Streptophyta > Pinopsida > Pinales > Pinaceae > Picea > Picea sitchensis. The sequence goes on from SNQJ01S0000461.1 coordinate 295,880, forward strand.
CAATTTTTAATAAAGACAAATAGTTATATATGTGTGTGTTTTATAATTTCAATTTGTTTTATCCATATGTATGTGCCTAAAAATATTTGTATGTGAATCAAAGACTACAATGACAAGAGGAGGAGCAACGACAATAGAAATGGGTCGACAAGTACAACTTTGTACATGAGTGGGAGGCCCAAGAGAGGGAGAGGGAGAGGATCTCTCACCCTATTACACCTCATACATGTTCCCTTTACAGTAGTTGATCCCTCATTGGGATCATGATCGACAAACACTCAAGGTTGGTCTCGATTTGTGGTATCAACTCACTGAAGAGGATATATATTTTATCACTGGTTGTCTAGGAGGGGGAAGGTTTAACCCTATTTATATTATCTATTGTATGGGGTTGCAAGAGAGATCTATCTGGAATATGTGTAGAGATATGTTAGTTAAGGAATTGTTTTTTCTTTGAAATTCCAAGTTGTCGGTGGTCCGTTGCAGATAGATTCATTTGGTGTAGAGGAGGTTAAGTGTATGTCTCTTATTCTCTCAGCATTGTCACACTCTTCATCTGATAGGTAGTGCATTAGTTTCCCTTTGATGTATTGTGTAGATGGCTTAGTACAAAGTCCTTAATTGATTAGGTGGTCAAAGATTTTTTTGAGGTACTTTTGTTTTGCGTTGGATCGTTGTCGAGCAGTTTTTGATGGGAGGTTACTCTTCCCATTCGCGTTAGAATTATTTACATTATTTTTGGACAGGTTTCATACCATTCGATCGGAAGTAACCCAATTTCCTCCTAGGAATATGATTGATGTGTGTATGTGCATGTGGGTGCAGTTGTTTCCCAATAGGGGCCAGTCGGAGTGGTCGTGTACTTTGTTCGATAGGGAGATATGTGAGTTTTAGGCTAGAGAGGAAAATAATTTCCTCAAAATTGTATTGTACTTGTACATAGAGATGGATTGGAGAGGACACCCACGCATCCTATTTACTACAACCGAGCTAGCAAAATAGAAAGGTAATATTATCGTTATGTTTTGATAATTCTAGTTGCAGATTTTTGTCTTACTTAATGCACATGTAATTTATTGTAACATTTTGTTTCAATTGTTTGATTATTATTATCTATTTTTTTGCATATATTGGCACATATGTTGGAAATGAGCCTCCCCAACATGATGAGGAGATGGAGGAGGCAGTGGAGTAGTCTCTAATACATAGACCCGGCTTGCCACACAAGCTAGATTGGAGAGTATGTACAAAGGTAATGGATCACTTATGTGGTCTAATGGTCAGGCATGGACTAGTACCCATATCGGTTTGAGAGATATTATGGATACCAGATCTATCTATGATATAGTCAACCTTTCCTCGTGACATGATGTCAATGATGCATCGTATTGTCAATTTCCTTGACCTCATTAAGACATTGATAGATGTTTCCCATGATCATCCTCCTTCTCTTCCTCTTTATTCTCCTCTACATGTGTCACCATCCATCGATCCTCCTCTACTTGTGTCGGCATCCACTGATCCTCATCCTTCTAATCCACATGTGTCACCATCCACTGATCCTCTTGCTTCTCCTCCACATGTGTCACCATTCACCAATACTTGTCCTTCTCATCCACATGTGTCACCATCCTCTACGTGTGTCACCATTCACCAATACTTGTCCTTCTCGTCCACATGTGTCACCATCCACCTATCCTCCTCCTCCTCCTCCTCCACATGTGTCACAAGTTATGGATGTTGTGGACACTATGTTCACATCGGGTGTTGCACAACCTGATCTTGGTGGAGATACATATGAGACTACACTTTCGTCATCGATTTTTGACACAGATACTTATAGACCATCTACCTCTGGTACAAGAGGCACTTATGCCCCTAGCTCTAGTGGTGGACCTAGCTAGTAGTGGTACTGTTTGACATGTATATTGATTATTTTATATTTTACTTGAGATGTATATATGACATGTTTATTGATTTTGATGAGATGTATATTTGACATGTATACTGATATATATATCGCTCATGTATATTATTTTTTTCCATATCATGTTGATGTTGTTGTTGTTTGATTTATAAAATGTATTATGAGTATGTTAATGATTAAAATTATTCACAATTTCTCTGTTTTAAATTAAATTTGAGTTGTATCACTCATTTAAATTTATAGTGGTCATATAATGTTTAAATTTACTTTTATCAAATCATTTAATTTGGATTGCGATTACAAAAAAATTATAACCATTAATGTCATATAATATTTAAATCTTCTTCAAGGTGAATTATTTGTTATCTAGCAAGATGCAATATGTTGATTAAACATGTTTTGTAACAAAAATGCATAAATATGATGAGTGGAATGATTGTCATTTGAACAAGGTTGCATGGCAGCGGAGTCCCTACCAGGTTTGGATGGGAGTAAATGTGGCCTAGTACAGACACGTGGCTAGAAAGTTGAAATACATTGAAATACTTTTATACATAGGAAATATGTACTTGTGTAATGGATCGCGGGTTGTTGGGCTGGCGATATACAAAAAGCACCAACAGTTCTGCGATACAGAAATTGGGCCTATGATATTCTCTACGATGCAGAAATCGAGGAGTGGAGTTGCGAACTATAGAAATTCATCACAAATAAAAAAATTATACATACGAAATATGTACTTGTATAAAGTAGATATTTAGTTTTATACATACAAAATTTCTACTTTTATAAAGTATGGGGAAGAGATTTTATAGAGGATGCAGGGATCCCTCATTGCATACTTAGCCAGTTTTTGGATCACAGGTTCTCGGGCTGGCGGGTTCAAAATTGGGCCTCTGATGTTCTGTGGCCTACAAATAGCACCGATAGTTCCGCGATATAAAAAATGACAGGCAGAGTTTAGTTTTCTTTAAAACTAAGGCTTTTCTTGGAGAAAAATATACAGCATTGCCGAATTAGTTTTCTTTGCACACATTTTATAGAGCATGCAGGGAGCGGTCATTCCATACTTCGCCAGTTTTTGGATCGCGGGTTCTTAGGCTGGTGGTTTAAAAAATGGGTCTCTGTTGTTTCATGCCCTACAAACAACATCGAGAGTTCCACAATATAGAAATTGACAAGCGGCGTTGCATGTATGTTACATATCTCTGGAAATTACATTAACATTTAAAACATCAACGTCGTTGAAGACCAAAAAATTAGCATACAATAGGAGACAAGAAATGTAGCATATCCAAATTAGTTTTATTTGGAACAAACAAGAAAGGTTCCTGGAAACCCAAAATTTAGTATACAATAAGGGCATTGTCGAATCAGTTTTCTTTGTAATTTATCAAAAATTAATAATGTATGTTACATGTTTCTGGAAATTGGTGGGTTCAAAATTGAGTCTGTGATGTTCTGTGGCCTACAAATAGCACCGAAAGTTCCGCGATATACAAAATGACAGACAGAGTTGCGGACTATAGAAATTTACAAAAAAATAATGTTTGTTATACAATAGAATAGTAATAACGTTTTCCTAAATTAGCTTGCTTTAAAACTAAGGCTTTTCTTGGACAAAAAAGATACAGCATTGCCGAATTAGTTTTCTTTGTACACGTTTTATAGAGCATGCAGGGAGCGGTCATTTCATACTTCACCAATTTTTGGATCGCGGGTTCTCGGGCTGGTGGTTTCAAAAATGGGTCTCTGTTGTTCCGTGGCCTACAAACAACATCGAGAGTTCCGCGATATACAAATTGAGAAGCGAAGTTGTGAACTATACAAACTTATTATAAAATAAATAATGTCTGTTACATATCTCTGGAAATTACATCAACGTCATTGAAGACCAAAAAATTAGCATACAATAGGAGACAAGAAATGTAGCATATCTGAATTAGTTTTATTTGGAACAAACAAGAAAGGTTCATGGAAACCCAAAATTTAGTATACAATAAGGGCATTGTTGATCCAGATTTATGTAGGAACACAATGAAATACAGAAATACACATAAACACAGAGATGCAGCGGAAATAAGACTTCATTTCATTAATGACAAATGACTGAAATATGATTACAGACAGAATGTAAATAAACTAGCTAAGGCGTTGGTAGCTTATCTCTGAGAAGAGATGTGGTTGCTACTCGCATCTGTGATAAGATGATTACAATGAGGCTCTGGAGGCCTTTTTACAATAGACGAGAATGAAAAAAGTCATATACATCCAAAAACCTAACCCTAGGAGATGAAGCGCCAAAAGTCATGTGGGCCCCGTTTGGGTAAGTTAGTACATCAACTTCCCGGGGTCGTAACTTTTGCATACGATCTCCGTTTTAGGCGTGTGATAGCTCG
>SNQJ01S0000461.1:300255-355513 GCA_010110895.2 Picea sitchensis
ATCAACTTCCCGGGGTCGTAACTTTTGCATACGATCTCCGTTTTAGGCGTGTGATAGCTCGTTGGAAAGGTATCGTCGAGGAGATTCATTTTGGGGGCTCAATCATGCCTTCGGCTATCATTGAGAACCTCGATCTCAAAAACCCTTCATTTAGGCCCTCAAAATGGCCCCGGAAGTTAAAACCTACTAAAAATAGTAAATTGCCAAAATTGCCAAAAAATTGTTTTGAGCCAGTCGGAAAAGGTGGGTGGCCACCGATATCCACCTGGATCAATTGTCGAATCGGTTTTCTTTGGAATTTATCAAAAATTAATAATGTATGTTACATGTTTTTGGAAATTTAAATGTGTTTGTCATATAGACTGGGATTGGAGCTCCCGCGGACCATAAAAAGAAATAAGTACAAGAATTAGGAACATTGAAAGAAGCGTGTGACGGTAGAGAGGAAGACCTGACAAGAAGAAATTCGAAGTTAAGAGTGTTTGGTTACAGTTTTCTATTGAAAGAGGACATAAGTGGATTGATAAAGAAGATAAGATGACATCATAGACTTAAACTGGATTGATAAACAAAACAAGATGGCAGTATAAACTTACTATGAAGCCGATGCATTTTTGTTGTTGTCGTCGATGGGCATTGTAGTCCTGTTGACCGGTTGTTGCCCTTCCTGGATGAGGCTATCCATTCTCTCTTGGAACCATTCTTCGATGTATATTTTCATGGGGACTGTGTTGGTTTCATCCCGGATTTCTATGTCGTAAAGGTCGTTTTCTAATTTCCTTAGATCCATTGAAATACTATGCATAGTATGTTCAATTTCTTCATTGTGTGAGGCATAGTCCAGTACCCAACGCTCGTGCTCAACTAGATGATGTTCAAGTATGTTGTAAAACTTTTCGAAAGACAACCCCTTTAAAATATCAACTTGTTCCTTGAAGGCTTCTTTGGTGACTGACAAGGATTTGAGAATTAAGTTAGGATCTTGAACCTCGTTGGTAGTTCCGGCTAAGTCCAGCTGGAGCAGGCTTGTGAATAAATCTTCCTTTTCTGATATGACTTGTTTACATGACTTGACAATGAGCTGCAGGTTGTCAACTTTCTTTTGCCAGCATGCTTTTACTTTTTTGGTGTGCTTTGGCGAGGGGATTTTATCCTATATTCTTTTCAGTTCTGATGTGTTGTCGACATATTTGGAAAAAGGGGCCAATACCTGATCACAGAAAAGATGTTCATTTTTTAAATTTGTCTCCAATTTTTCCAGCAAATCATTGGCCTTCTTTCCAAAGGAAACTAAATTTTGCGATGTTTCCCAGGCTTCAATAACTACCTTCATTCTTTTGTTGATGTTATTCTCTACAAGGGATTGAGAGCATGCAAGGAGGGTAGAGGATACTTTCATCTTCATTGCAGTGGTAGCAGGCACGATTTTTTCCAAAGGACTGGCAAATTCTGGAGTTGCAAGGAAAGCCTACTCAAATTCGTTGAGGCATTGTTTCATATTGGCATTTTCTATTTCAATTTGTCCAATGGAATCACGAAGAATGTCACCGGTTCCCTGGTGAAATTGGCAGATTTGGGACAGCGACATTTCACTAAAGTTAATCTATGCGCAAGATTTGTCTTTCCTGTTGGTTACGATCTCTCTTTTCAATGACTAGAATTTTAGATTGGCTGTCAAAAATAGCACTCTAGATTACGAAGGATTTTCTGCATGTGCTCAGCTTCAATTTCAAGTTGCAGTTTTCCACTTTCAATTTGGGGTTCCTCCGCCTACCCTGCATTGTTTTTTCTCTTCTTTGTCACTGGAATTTTGTGAGAACTATCAATATTTATGCGAGGAGGGTTCTTATCTCCTCCTCCATTCGAAGATTTCTGGGTTGCTTTCTTACTCAGGTGGATCGTCGAAGCGATGCTCCGTGATGTCGTGCTCCTGGGAGTGTTGGCGGGGGACTGGGTACTCTTCTCACCAGATAGAATTCCATGTTGTCTGTACAATTCAGTGGCGCTTTGCAATCTCTCTGTGTCGCAATCGATAGAAGAAGGATTGTTGTCGACATTGTTCTTGTCTTGGGTCAAGTGTGTATGGATAAAAGAGGTGTTAAAGCCAACACCCAGTAAATGTTCTCGAAAAATTCCATTAGGGTCGAACCCTTTTATCCTTTCAACGTACGTTAGGTTCAATTTCTTGAAATGGGCGGAAAACTCGTCAATCTTGTTGATGTTTCTACACACAAAGTCTCTGACTTTCCAGGGCAGAGGAGTGAACTATTTTTTTTTCTTGTCATGGAAAAAATGCAACCAATGGTTGTAATGCCTTGTATTTCTGCAACAAACATCTTGTCTGTGATGTGGCATGGAAGGAAGGCAGGATTTTCCTTAGAGCTAAAGACCATGAGGACACAGTGATTTTCCTCTTGCTCAAGTGTGCCCTTCCTATTCAGAAACTTGGTTGCCTGGCCAGACATCCGTAGATCATCCTTGCCTAACAGTAAATCTTTGAAAAATGAGACAAAACCATTAAAAACTTCATAAAAACAATGGGAGGCCTTGTGTCTCCACAGGGCCTCATGCCAGAATGTTACTGGGTCGAATTCACAGTTTATTTTATTGGAAAGAGAAAGTTTTGGAAATGGACAACAATACACAATTGTGAAAATCAAGTAGGATGACATATAAAATTTATTTGATTCTTTGAATCATGACAACTGGGAGCAGAGCTCAATAGAAATTAGCTTCCCCCAATCGAAAATGTATTGTTCCTTGACTATGAAATACAAAATATAAATAATTATATGGGAAATGCTTGTTGTGGATGCGTGTCCCGTTATTCTTGTAACCAACCAAGCAATTTCCCAGAATGGATTTCTAAAGGAACTTACCTGCAACCTTGTGATATCTTCAGGAACTGTTGTCAGGTCTTCAAGGAAGTCCGCTAAGATTTCCAACCTGTTATGATGTTTTTCTAGAAATTGTTTGCAGTATTTTCCTTTGAACGTCAATGTTGGGTTCGACAATTTTAACATCTCGTGGAAGAGTCGAGGTGACAAAGAAACAAGAGAATGGTCGCGCAGTGGGATAATTCTTTGGCCTGGAATATCTTTTTTTCGGCACACCAAGAGACCACCTCCTTAGAGTCAAAAACCTCAGGAACGTAGCTTGCATGAGCGATTCCAGAGGTCCAAATCACTTCGTTTTGGGTGGAACGGGATGAATAGTAAAAGTATGCATTGGACCACTGAAAGCTCTGGTCCTCTTGTGCGAACATATTTATTGTATCTCCACAAAATTGTTGTCAACCTGGTGCCATAAGTATACAAGAACTTTTATTTGTTCCAACCGATGAATCAAATGAAAAGTTGGAAGGGATAATATAACCTTGCGCAAATTTTGGTCAAAAGCATATGAATGGGAGATGTCCTCGAGACTTTCGTTGATTAATGACAATTTGGACGGTTGTTGCATGATGTGTTGTTAACACTAAACAGTACTAATTGCATACATAGAAATCCCAACACGTTGGATATTGCAATGAGCGATTAATTATTGTAGATTTCTTGAGCGTCCCAACACGAGGATGTGTGTTGGAGATGAATAATCGGAAGGGACAAAATAACTCTCCGCACATCTTGGTTTAATGCATAATAATGGGAGATATCCTCGAGTTTTTCGGCCATTAATGACAATGTTGATGGTTCCTGCATGGTCAGTTGTTAGCATGAAAGGTTTCTAATCGCATAGTAAGAAAGTACGGAGGTCGCGGGCAGGGGAAAAAAGACAGCTACAAAATAGGATTGCAACGTACAAGCGTTGAGGGTGAGGGCGCGAGGGTCAAATTGTGTGTCTCGGAACTTTTTGACTGCAATAGGCGTAACAACGAAGAGGATATGGTAGGACAGCCAGAAGCACAGGAAGTTAGTGGGGATGGAAGGCAGCGAGAGATACTTTGAAACATTTGTGAGCAGTGGTAGAGTGACCGCGCTGGAATTGTAGATTTCGTGAACCCGGCAACAGGAGAATCCAAAACAGGTTGAGAAGGTGTATGCAAAGAAGGCGAGGCCCGAACCTTCTAATTGTATCGCTCCGAACATTTGAATGCATAATCTGTAACACGGAAGAGCGGATGATGTCGGAATTCGGTAGTAAATTTGTATATTGCGGAGAGTGCAATCCCAACTGTTTCGTACCTCTGTGTCCAATTGTCAGTACTAAGAGCTAATTTAGTATTCAAAATAATTTTTTAGATACTGTTAGATAGTTCATAGGGACTAGCATCCGTAAACAATGGCAATCTCCACCCCGTGAGTCCTGCATTCTGTGTGTCAATTTGTATATCGCGGAACTGCGAGCGGTGTTTGGAGGACATGAAACAATGGAAGTGCAATGTTGAGTCAGCCACTCCGTAGGTTCGCTTGTCAATTTGTATATCATGGAATTGTGGGTGTTATTTGTAGGCCACGAAACAATGGAGTTCCAAGTTTGAGCCCACCCGCCCAAGAACCCGCGATCCAAAATGTCGCTAGATATTGAATGCTGAATTTGTACATGCTCTATAAAATATCATGGGAATTAGTACATGCTCTATAAGATATCATGTCCATACTTTATAGTCCCATAATACACAGGAAGAAAAAAAAGGGAAAAAGAATGGAGTAGTTAGCAGTGGAATTGTAGATCACGGATATTTAGAGTGGAAGATCTATATAACGGAGAAACATATCGAAAGCAGCAGTGGTCGGTCGGATTCATTGTCTAATTATATAGATGGAGATAAACATATGTCAACCCACCGACACTGGAGCTGCATATTTCGTGAACCGGGAAATAGGAGGATCCAAAACAGGGTGAGAAAGTGTCTGCAAAGGAGGCAAGGCCCGGACCTTCTAATTGTATCGCTTTGAACATTGGAATGCATAATCTATAGCATGGAAGAGAGGACGATATCGAAATCCGGTAGTCAATTTGTATATTGTGGAGAGTGCAATCCAAACTGATTCGTACCTCTGTGTCCAGTTGTCACTACTAAGAGCTATTTTAGTATTCAAAATAATTTTTTAGATACTGTTATATAGGGAAAAAATAAAAACTAAAATATTTGTTTAGATACTATTAGATACTTCATAGGGATTAGCATTCGTAAACAATGGCAATCTCCACCCCGCCGGTCCTGCACTCCATGTGTCAATTTCTATATCGCGGAACTGGGAGCGTTGTTTGGAGGACACAGAACAATAGAAGAGCATTGTTGAGTTAGCCAGTCCGCAAGTGCGTTTGTCAATTTGTATATCGCGGAACTCGGGGTGCTATTTGTAGGGCACAGAACAATGGAGGACCAATTTTGAGCCCGGTCGCCCGGCCGAGAACCCGCGATCCAAAATGTCGCTAGGTATGGAATGTAGAATTTGTACATTTTCTATAAAATATCATGTCCATATTTTATAGTCCCATAATACACAAGAAGAAAATAAGGGAAAAAGGACGGAGAAGTTCGTAGTGGAATTCTAGATAATACACAGGAAGAAGAGAAGGGAAAAAGAACCAAGTATCTCGCAGAAGAACATCTAATGTTTGCTTATTAATGCAACTACTTGCGAATCCCTGTTGATTTCTCACCAGTTAATGCATAAAGTGCAGATCACAGAAGTATCTTTCATACCACTATGTCCACTTGCCCTTAGTAAGATCATTGCTTATGTATATCAAGAAGGTCGCAAAGTTGTTGGGGATGGAAAGCAGCAACAGATACTTTGAACGAACTTAATGTGTACAAGGAACCCACGGTGGAATTGTAGATCACGGATGTTTTGAGTGCAAGATGTCTATAGCGGAACGATAAGCAGCTCATTTCGCAAGCACCATCCCCGCAGCAGCGGGCATAAAAATGTCTAAGTATGAAAAGGAACAATGGTTGGTCGGATCCGTCGTTCGAGGATATAGATGGAGATGTTAAGGTGTGAATTGCAGATCACAGAAGTATCTTTCATACCACTATGTCCACTTGTCACTGGTAAGACCATTTTTGATGTATGTCAAGAAGGATGCGAAGTTGCTAGGGATGCAAATCAGCAACAGATACTTTGAACGAAGTTAATGTATACGAGGAACCCGTGGTAGAATTGTAGATCATAGATGTTTTCAGTGCAAGATGTATATAGCAAAATGATAAGCAGTTGGGCTCGCAAGGACCAGCCCCGCAGCGGCGGGCATAAAATTGGCTAAGTATGGAATGAAACAGCGATCGGTCGGATCCGTCTTGCGAAGATATAGATGGAGATGAAGACATGTCAGCCCGCCACACATAGAAATATGACTAAGTATAAAACCAGAAAGCCATAATGGATGAGAAAAGCAAAATGGGAAAAGAGATAAGTATCTGAGAGTCGGGAAAACCTTTTTTTTTCTGTTTATTAATGGCAATGTTTTTGAACCTCTGTTGGCTTCTCACTAGTAAAAGCATTAAGTGCACATTACTGAAGTTCTTTGCCTGCAACATGTATATGATGAAATAGGGGACATAGGTGCTGGATACCGCGAACTCGGGGCCTGGTGTCCAGATAACTAGCTAAGTATTGGCCAAGACGAAGTTTTGATACCTATTTCAATAGTATTCATACTAGTATCTATCAATGGAGAAAGTTTTTGTATTTATTTGAATAGTATTCATACTAATATATATTAATGGATTGTTTCTATTTCAAATGAAAATGATCTCCCAATTTGCAAGATGCTCTTCGACTCGCAAATTTCATTGAAACCAAGAAAATTTTGACTGCAAGATGTACATTGCGCAACAAGAAACATGAATTTGCATTGTGGTCTCAACAAGATAAATTACTTATCATCTATTCATCTTGTATTCATTGCAATGACATCAGCAAACGACGACTCTCCATAAACATCATTATCTAAATTAAATTAAAGGTAATCAAAATTTGTTGTGACTTTAAGTAATTAAAGCATAAATTGCAAACTATGGAAGTTCCTAGGCTGCAAAATGTATATGACGGAACAATGGACATATTTGTTTAATACTGCAAACCCAAACATAACTACCTAAGCTTTGCCAAAGAGGAAGTTTTATGTATTTTTTCCAATAGTACTGATATTAGTATATATGCATGGATATTATCAAATAGAACAAGCTGCAATATATCCAACATACTTCACAGGAACATTGCGTCAACAGTTCAGCTGCCTTGTTGTAACTCATGAATTCATTCTATTTATGGAACCCGAAGAATGGGAGCAGAACGGGTCCTCCAATTTCTTTCTTTAAATACAGAACCGACGCCACATAAGTATGGCCTATGAAAAAGTATTTTTAAATGTAAAATGTAAAGAAAGAACAAACCATGTTTTATTTATATTGAAGTAGTGAGCAGTAGAAACAAAATCTTGTCCTTCATGTTTAATGACACATGGGAAGAAGGTACAAAATACAATTAAAACAAATACCAGAAATTGGAAAATACTATTAAGAAATAAACCGAAATTATTTTATATTCAAATAAGATGTGTTACAAAATATAGCTGAGGCTATTTACGACAACGATTGCGCCTGCCAACGACCAATTAAAGATATGTACATTGATGAAGCTTCTTCACACTTTTCTTGATGTTCAAACTCTTTATTCGTAAAAAACAAGTTGAATATAAATTTTGGGTTTTGTACTTAATCGGTGCTGTGAAGTACATATATCCCAGTTTTTTGAATACCTTGTTTCTTCCAGATATGGCCTGCTTGCAATGGCTGCTTATTCAACATTCCATTCTTTGTCAAGTATTAAAATCCTTCTGTCGTCGAAAATTTAGGGTTTAAGGTGTTTTATTTGCAATGTTCCTCAGCATTCACATCTGAGACAACTTAGAAATGCGATTCAAGCCGATTTCAAAGTGAACGAAGTCATTTTATGTCACAACAGTTAAGGCAGGGGAGAAAAATTCAAGTATATAGTGACTAGTATTCTCCCTGCATTCGATCGTCTATTTGGTTGAGAATCCTACCTGAGGATTTGTATGTGGAACTTCTTTGCTTTATTATAGTAAATTGGAAGAAATGTCCAACCCGATGCAAAATGCAAATCTGTTGAGGTACATAACTTATTCGGGTAGCTGAGGTGTGGCAAGTGCATCAAATGTTGGTGAATGCACCAGCACAGGTCTGGCAAGTGTATCAAATGTTGCAGATGGCACCATAATATATCTTTCCTCATAGCAGGGGAGGTATGGCGGCCCACAGAAAGGTCTGGAATGTTCGGAGGTGACACCAAATATGTGGACTCTGCAACTACATCCAGAGTAAACCGAACAAACTTTGACAAAGAACATGGATTTCTGTCAAGTCGGCTACCAGAGCCACATGCAGGTCATCAAACTATGAAATAGAAACTCTTGTAGTGATAATATGTCGTTTTATCCACCCATACAGATTCTGTTACTAGCCTCCGAGGAAGACAAATACTTGTGTGATCTCTACAAATACAGTGGCCAAATCTGTGTTGTTGGAAGAATCTATATACTTAAATGAAGAACTATCTTGCAAGTGACCTAAAAATCCATTACAATTCCCAGCAAGAAAACAAAGAAGTTCAACAAAAAAATCTCCAAGCAGCCTTTTCAACCAACCAAAGCATCGAACACAGGGAGAACACCAACCAGAACATACTTGTTCTTTTTTTTTCGTCCTCTCTGAGTTTCTCTTGTATAATAGAGTTTTTTTCAACTCAAAGCTCACATCACATAAAACCAGTCTCTCTTCTTTCATCTTCCCCTCAATCACATCTCTAAGTTGTCTTACATGTCCATGACCAGGAACATTAGAACGAAGGTACCCTAAAGCGCAACTCTTTGATGATAGAGAGAAATGGCAATAAGTATTTAAAAGCAAGGTTGGATGGTATTCCGTACATTTTGTGTTGATTCGTTTTAATGACAGATGTTCTCGATATTTTCAGTTATTAGTGCCAATCTTTTTTAATATGTACGCTGAATAGTGACTAGCAGCACGTATTAAAATTCTCATATTCGAGCAAATTCTCAAATTTGACATCTAAGATATGCACAATATTAAAGAGGGACATGACGTCAAGGCCTCTGTAGATCACACGTTCGTGAACTATGTTGAATCTTTTAAGAAAACTAAAATTGCAGAAGCAAAAAAAATAAAATAAAAAGTATTTTCGCAAATTCAAAATGCAGGTAAAAAGAAATTACCAGATCCCATAATATTCAGCTGTCTATTCATTTTAATGGCAAATGTCCTCGAGCTTTCCAGTTATTAAATCCCATCATTTCGAAATGCACAATATTAAAGAGGGACATGACGTGAAGGCCTCTGTGGGCGACACATTCGTGAACTATGATGAAGCTTTTAAGAAAACTAAAACTGTAGAAACACAAAAAAAAAAACACTATTTTCACAAATTCAAAATGCAGGCAAAAAGAAATTACCAGATCCCATTACATTTGGCTGTGTAGTCATTTTAATGGGAAATGTCCTTGAGCTTTTCATTTATTAAAGCCCATCATTTCGAAATGCACAATATTAAAGAGGGACATGACGTCAATCCCTCTGTGGGCGACACGTTCGTGAACTATGCCAAAGCTTTTAAGAAAACTAAAACTGCAGAAGCAAAAAAAAAAAAAAAAAAAATTGCAAATTCAAAATGCAGGCAAAGAGACACTTTCATAGGCAAGACTCTTTAGTACTCAATTTTCTTCAAATTCAATGACATTTTTATTATTTGAGTTAAGGGGAAAAAACATCCGACAACCTAGAAGGAAGGCCATATATGATGGACAACTCATTGGCAAAATCCATAGCGAGAATGTGAATTGAGTATCTAATAACCATGGAACTATGTTGCATTTGAGTCTTCATTTTTCCCTGCCTGATCAAAATAAAAAACAAGGGTTGAATATTAGCCTGTCTATTTATTTTAATGGGAAATGTCCTCGAGCTTTCCAGTTATTAAAGACCATCTTTTCTAACCTGTTTGGTCAATTTTGACTTTTGAAAGCATATTTAATGTGTATTGGGAAGCATTGAATGTAGCAGGGATGGAGCCCTATGTAACAGACGTTACTACTATTTTTCTGTTTTTGTCGACGAGCGTATGTAGAACACACGTAAAGAAAAGTAATTCAAGAATGTTATTTTTTTTGCACATGAGCCCTTGAAATTCAAATAGTTTGCAAGTCCAATTGTCTATTTTGTATATTGCGTAACTATCCGTGCTATTTGTAGGACATGGAACAATAGTGGCCGAAGTTAGATCCCACCACCCCGAGAACCCGCGATCCAAAAAATGCTTACTATTTTTTTGTGTGTGTGTTTTTGTCCACCAGGGTATGTAAAACGACGAACGTAAAGTAAACTATTTCGACAATGATAATTTTTTTGGACATGACGACCTTCAAATTCACATAGTCCACAAGTCTGATGGTCAATTTGTATATTGGGGAACTCTCTGATTGTCAATTTTCAGCCGCCCACCCCGAGAACCCGAGATGCAAAAACTGGCTAAGTATGGGACGAGGGCTTCGTGCATGCTTTATATATCTACTTTATAAAATTACATATTTCCTATGTTTAATTTATGTTGTCCAGGAAACCTATAATTTGATAAATTTCAATGTCTTATGTCCAGGAGCCCTTCCTTTAAAGAAAACTAATTCGGAAATGCTAATGTATACACCATAGTTCAATACCACTTATCCGCCAAGCCGCGTCCATAAAACTAGCTAAGTATGAAACCGAACGACGACCGATCAGAATGATCGTGGAACTCTCCATGCTATTTGCAGGGCACGGAACAACAGAATCCCATTTTTTAGCTCGCCACCCCGAGAACCCGCGATCATTAACCTATGTTGTCCAGGAAATCTATAACTTCATAAATTGCATTATCTTCTATCCAGGAGGCTTTTTTTTAGAGAAAACTAATTCGAGAAAGCTAATGTATACACCACACACGACCTGTCATAGTATGCAACTGAACTGCAGTCGCTTGGAATGACCACAGAAGCGCAAGAAACTAGATTCAAACACAGTTTACAACAGGAAAGTAAAAGGGAGAGAACAACTATATCTCCCACACAACAAAAGTCAATTTCATAACTATGAAACCGTAGTAATACAGAATCCATGGGAAAAGCATCGACAGCTATGAAATATATTTTGAGCTCGACAAACTCTGCTTCAAAGCTTAACAGATGCAATTGACATCGTCTGCAATTCTTTACTCTGTTATTTTATCTTAATAAGCCCAATTTTCAGCCCGCCACCCCCAGAAGTCGTGATCATTAACCTATGTTGTCTAGGAAACCTATAATTTCATAAATTGCATTCTCTTCTGTCCAGCAGGCCTTCTTTTAAAGAAAAATAATTCAGCAAAGCTAATGTATACACCGAACACGACCTGTCATAGTTCGATAGAACCTATTCGCGAAGCTGCGTCCATAAAACTGGCTAAGTATGCAACCGAATGGCGGTCGCTCGGAATGACCTCAGAAACGCGACAAACTAGAGTCAAACACAGTTTACAACAGGAAAGTAAAAGGCAGAGAACATCTATATCTCCCACACAGCAAAAGGCACTCTCATAACTATGAAACCATAGTAACACAGAATCCATGGAAAACGCATCAACAACTATGAAATATATTTTGAGTCCGACAAACTCTGTTTCAACGCGTAACAGATGAAATTTACAGAGATCCAACCACAGATGCAACATCCCAACATTGCAAACCCTGGGAAAACAAGAAAAAGCACCAAATAAGAACCCAGCCAAGAAGCACCAAAAGGCCCAAGTGCAAGCGTAGGACCAAAACCCTACAAAGTCGAATCAAGCAACAATAAACAGCATACAACGAAAAAAGAAACAAGTAGCAACCACCCCCCTAGGAACGAGGCTCTTCCAATCGCGACTGTTGAAACCCAAACATGCAAACTGAAACAACACGAACAGGCAAGCAAGAACAACGAGAACATGCAAATAAGAAATCAGTGCCATGAAAAAAGCAAGCATGGACCAATGAACCAGCAATGTCGCTGGAGCATATAAATTTTAAAAACGGAAGAAAATGTCTTCTAACAAGCCTATTAAGTAACCATTCAACACTACCAAGCCTATTAGGTAAACATTTAAGTCTGTCAGAAATGCACTGTAAACATTTAAGAAAAAAATTCAATGTGGCAGGTCTCTGACGTATCCCAAATAAATTCATATATTTTTTGTAACAATAGTTCGAACACCAAAGAATGTATTGCAAAGCCAAACTTTGGATATGCCACCATATCAAACATTGCCATAAATTTACCTATCATAAAATGCTAAACCAACCATTTGAATTAATGGTAGCATTAATCCACCTTCGACGAATGCATAACAAAATTTATGATTCAAAAAAGACCATATACTACGAAATACTTTGGAAATGCAAACATATTTTACATTGGGAATAGCGAAGGCGACAATAAGACCTCCAATCCTTTGTCCAATCAGATCTTGACAAACATGATACTTTTTATTATATAAAAATCAATGTTTTCACTTCCCTTGTTCCAACAATAGACAATAGGGAAATATTTATGTTCAACGCACAAGCTAATGGCAAGTCAACGATTTATCGATCGCTATAGTCCCTCTATGCCTACGGCAGGGACTAATAATTTATGTCTTTTTCATATATTTTAATAATAACATTATGATATATTTTTTTTAAACAGAAATAGTGAAAAAAAATATTGGAAATAAACAACATGCAAGCATGCAGAGAAAGTACAACAAGTCCAAAGTCTTAGGAGAGTCGTGAAGCACAAGTCCTCCTGCAAAACAGAGAAATATATATAGCTTATACATAGCCTAGGGTGAGATAAATGTTTCAAAGGAAATATAACTTTATAAACTCTTACAAAAATTCCCAATGCAAAAAGGCATAAGTATTGCATAAACTAGGAGTAAGGAGGTTATCCCAAGAGCCTAGAAACCGATCAGATGCACCTGGAGATGGCAGGTTAAACTCGATTTGTTGTAAATTAGAGGTTGGAGTCCAGGATATATCTGAGGTGACTTGAGTTTACTTGAGAGGCTCCCTTTCACATTGATAAATTCGGAGATCTTCCAACAGAGAATGCAGGGCGAAACACTCATCTTGCAATTGTTGAATAACTTGTCTCCATTGAGCAAGAATTTCCAAGACTGTTAGGATTTTTGGGGAGAGCCCACTGACGTAAATTTGGAGGTAATGAGCTAACAGAGGAAGGTCACCCATCTCTTCCTCCAATACTTCTATACTGCACCTCCAGCTTTCGACACCTCCAACAAACATTTTAAATGGGCATTCATGCAAGTAGAGTGTCTAATATAATATAGCCCTTAAGAATAGTCTTGGTTCATAATTCTCCACATCTTGCCTCCTTCCAATGTCATCTAGTTGAATGGTATTCTACTTCACGAGATATGTTTCCTATGACCAAACCGAGAGTTGGGAAGAGTGCTTAAGAAGGAGAACACACATAATATTGAATTAGGTCCAAGTAGAGACCACTGCCTTGAGCAATGATTCCTTAAGTGTGTGGGAAGAGACCTTATTTGAAGCATTTAATCAGGGAAGAGATGACACACGTGCACCTGAGATTCTTTGGGAGGGTGTGCGTTTTAACTAAGAACATGTTCATTCAATGGGTATGATACTTGGGTCCCTGTTGGTTACTAGGGCCCCCACCTTTTAATGGATTTTATGGTTTGCAAGGGAGTCAACAACCTTATTGTTTTCTCATAGTATATGAAGAAATTCTACTTGGGAAAAACTTGGCAAATCATAATAGAATCGAGGGAAGATGGAACGAATACGGCCGTTAGTATGAACTGTCATTGACCAAACCAGTTCAATAATGATTTTTGAGTCACTTGATATTGTGAGGTTGGAGATCCCGTGTTTTTGAGCCAAAAAAACCCTCAAAGTAAATTATATGCTTCAACTTGATTTTTGGTGGCATATCTAATACTCCAATCGAAAGTGGATTGTGGGTTTCCTCTAGGGCCATGAAGGACCCCTCTTGCACCTGCCACCCCATTATGATATAATTATTCACTAATAATAATGATGATGTAATAATAATGTTATATTTTGAAATTTTTATTATTCAAATATTACAATACAAAGTTATAATATAATTGTTAACTAAAATCATCAACTCTCGCTAGCGCGGTCGGTTTCATTGGGCCTCGTTCTACATGGCGACCCAGGTTCAAAACCTGCCACTACCAGGAGGAGACATGTAAAATATCCATCCATGATAAGGGTTCGTGTGGCCCAGGCTGGGTGTGATCGTTGGGTGATTTTGACAACTTAAATGCCCTCGGGTTGTGGTTTCTCAGCTACAGGCTAGTCTCACATGTCATAGCCACACTAGCAAACAAAAAAAATATTTGTTTATTAAAATCACAATTATTATATTTATTGATTCTTTATTTTTCCACAAATTTTATTAATTTATATTATTCAATTGTTATAATATATTAAAATCATTTAATTAAATTTAAAATATTAAATATTAAGAATAATAATAAATTTTGATCTATACATTTTTTATGAAATTGTTTCACAATTTTTTACTCTCTAACTTTTTGAATCTTCTATTTAAAAAAGTATGCTAAGTATTGTGTTTTGTTTATTTTGTATTAAAATGTATGCAAAAATTGGATTTGGTTAATGAATGAAAAAGTTAATTTGAATAATTAATCCTATGAAATATTATTTTTTTCATTTATTTTAATGATAAAATTATAACAATTGTTCATTAAAGTTATAATAGATATATTTAATAATTTTTATTATTTAAAAATTATAATTAATTAAATTTAAATTATTAAATATGAAAATGAAATCATTAATAATAATGTATTTCAATCTTTGTTTTCAATCATTGTCTTCAATGGTAACAATTTATATCCAAGCTTTCTAGGGTTGGATTATGCTCAAGGAAAATTTTAGAGGGTAAACTTCATGATTTCTCTTGTTTTCTTCTAAAAATAATTTGCTAGTTTCTATTTTTTTCAAATTATTCACCCAAATTCGATGGGATAAAATTATTTTACTCTAAAAGTTGTCAACATTTTCTAAAAATTATACAAATACTTGGAAATTGAAATACTTTTACAAGAATACCACCAAACATTTTATAATATGTATTTTAAGAGTTAGTAAAATTGACAAAGGTTTCTATACTTTTAGATAAGTATGGATACTTAAAAGTTTTCATTGATTGTGACTAGGCTCTAGAAAAATACTCTTTTATAATTTTAGTTTCCTTCTTATATTCACACTTATTTCAAAGAAAATGTAAAAACAGTGATTAATCTAAGTTTATATGTTTAGAAAATTAAAGGATGGAGTGGAATAGGTGAAGGCTATGATAGTTGGAATTGTCCTTAGAAGTTCCATCAAAGTAAGTATATATTTATTTTAATTTTGAAATTTTCAAACAATAAAAAAAAATTGATTTTTTAATATCATCATTTTTTTTAAATAAAATATACTTTAAAAGAAATATTTAATAATGTTTTATATGAATACGTCATCAAATTTGTGCTATCTCAATCAATGCTTGGTAATTCAAAGGTTAACATAAACATATGTTCATACAATACAACATAATTTTTCTATAATAAACAATAAAAATATATCAAAACCACATTTTATGCTTGTACTATTTAATATATTTTCAATATGGTGGTTGTAAATGATTGTTAACTTTTCATATCCAAAATTATAAAATGAAGAAAAAAACCATAATTGATCAATTATAGATACACATAATAAAATAACACATCCACAATATAAATGTCGAAAAAAAACGTTTACATATCACTCTTCATTGCCATCACCCTGATTATCTTCCTTGCTTGGCATTATAACATTATTGTTCTCAAAAAGATGTTTTGATCTCGGCTTATGTCTCAATACAAACCACCAATCCCCATCCAATGCATCTGGGTAAAAAAACACTTGGTTGCAGTGTTTTGGGGAAACATGAAGCTCCTTAGTTTTAACCCACACTTTTTTAGAGTCAATACATATTATCCCACTATCACGATCTTCCTTTACATTTCTCTGGTCAAAGGTATCCCACCACTTGCAACTAAAAATAACACATTGAAAAGATGAAAAGTCCACCTGCATGATCTCTTGTATCTTTCCAATGTAATCTAACTTCCCCTTTATTAGGTTTTGATCATGGTGGCTAGCATGACTAGATAGGTCGAACTTGACCTCCACTCCAAAATATTGTGTGATGTGTCCATCATCATCATTCTTAGTGTGAAAATGATATCCATGTGCCCACATAGATGGGAACAAATGCACCTGTAAAAATGTGAACAAAGGACAGTGTCATATGTCTAATAACTCAAGCATTAATAAAAACATAATACATGTTACAATTCATATGTAAAATATTATAAATTGAACATGGTACTTAGAGAGGTTATTACAGAGTTGTTGCACCTGATCCCTATGTTTAGTTCATCCAGGGCTTCTTCACGTGGGTTATGATTGAAAACAACATATTTCTGTATAACCCGGTTAGTCACCCAATTATTGGGATATATATTTGGCATATTTTCTTTTTGATCATGATAAGGCATGATTCTACCATTCAGCCATCTAAAACATTTCTTGTCATTGTCCCATTTCTTTCTTTTATCTTCATACAACGTGACCCATGGTGATGTTTCCTCTATGTTGTAAAGAAAGAATTTATCGATGGCATCAGTTTCTAAATTCATTGATCTATACAAAAATTCAAAATGAATAGTATAAGATCAAATATATATTATCCACTTCAATGTAAGCAGTTACTTTGTACATATTTGGCAAAATATAAGTGACTTACTCTTTATTGTGCGCCTTTTTCTATTCGTTTGGAGAAGCTCCCCTTCCCTTTTGTCCTCATATCATTGGTCATCCCAAACTACTACCCCTCTTGTGTCATCAATTTGTTTGATGTACTCATGGGAATAATAGAATGAATCGTATACTATGTACTCCTCTGACATAGACCCCTCTAGTTTGTCCCTTTGTCAAACAAACCCCTTCAATTTTTTCATGTACATCTCTAATAAGAAAACCCAACGACATGAGATCACCCCATCAAATCCAACTTCATCAGGTAGGTGAATTTGAATATGGACTTGCAAGTCCATAAAACTCATGGGCAGTTCCTTCTAAAACATACAAACAATCATAGTCATCTCTCGACGCCATTGTGGAATGTTATCGATATGAATCGTGTTTGATGTGATCCAACATAAAAATGTAGATAATATTTATATTCCAAGTCATAGGTCCTGGGGGAAGTCATGGTTCACACAACCATGCACAAGAAAATTATAATGACACTACAAAATAGACACACACACAATATTAATTTCCATAAAATTGTGAGTGCATAGTATATTTTAACTGAAAATATAGAAGAAGAATCATGTGGCATACATACCCTTAGAAGGTTTAGATGGTCATGTGATTTCAACCCTGACAAATGTGCTTCTATAGTGAAGCAACTTCGTAGAGTTGACCCATATAAATAAGTTTTCTTCACACCCAATATAACATCCTTCGCCATAGAAAGATTATCTTTCTTCAAAATCCATGGGACATCACCTTCTCTAAATTCTATGAGTGACTAGTCTCTCCTCTACTTCCTTTTATTTTCCAATGTATCTTTTGAGTATTCGAAGCAATAAGATCTCTCCTAACAACCAATGTGTCACTTTTATTCGATGATATGTGCCTCCATAAAGAAGATGAAACATTTTTTAATACATGCATGGGATCTAGTAAGTGACCAATCTTAAGATTCTCCCGATATGGAAGCTCATAAAATACAGATTTTATGTTCATGCCAATGGGCATTTTCTCAACATAGGTGTCAAAAAATTCAGGATCATTGAACATAGGCTCTTCATTTGAATCAAACAATTCTACCATTTCCTTCTCCTTCTTTGTGTCATATGCCCTAATCCAATGTGTTAGTGTCATTATCTCAGGTCTTCGGGTTCTCTCTGGTTTACCATTGAAATCAGAATCAAATCTTCTATAAGGGTGGTCTTCTAGGAGGAATACCCTCGAGTAGTCATACATTGTCTTTCGTAGATGGTTGGACCACGTAGACTTTATAGGAGGTCCACAACATTTACATCCACGATGCCCTTTTATTACAAGACATGCAATGTTATTGTATACAGAGCATGTTTGTGTCAAAAATGTAGTTGTACCAAATTAAGTATGCTAAATAACATTACAGATATGAACAAATCAATAAACATGCTTACTAAAGAAAATGTAACATCAAGTTCCATTGAGCACATTTATATTGACTTATTCTTTGAGGACACTTGCAAGCAAGTGATCCGGTTATGATACATTATGATTGTGCTTTGCTTATGAGTTATATTATGATGTCATTGTGATTATATGTTAAATTCTAGATGTATATATGTATCAACAAGTATTGTTGATGAGTTTCCTTGAGTGTGCAGGATACAT
Organism: Picea sitchensis; assembly: GCA_010110895.2. Classification (NCBI taxonomy): domain Eukaryota; kingdom Viridiplantae; phylum Streptophyta; class Pinopsida; order Pinales; family Pinaceae; genus Picea; species Picea sitchensis. The sequence goes on from SNQJ01S0000461.1 coordinate 318,811, forward strand.
GACAGGTTGATGATGTTGATGGCATCAACAGACTCCCTTGGACTCTGGATTGAGTCAGGGAGTGGACTTGTATTTGGTTTGAGTATTTGATTTACACACATGTGATTTATGTGATGATTTAGTATAAATATTATGCATATGGATTATTGAAAGTGTACTTGTTAGTGGATGCAGGCTCAGTGATGCTTGCTAATCCAACTCACATCAGGAGTAAATGGGTCATGCAAATAAACCAGACAGTTGAGGGAGAGGTGTGGCAGCGTCCCTATCATAGCCTACTAGCACTCTCGTCGTGACCTGAATGCATGGTTAACAATTACCTCGTTCTAAGAGGTCCAGGATGTCGTGAGGGTGGACTAAGACAGTCGCTCACGAATAATTCTAAGGGGCACGCAATAAGGCAGAATCCTTATTCCTTAGACAACCCTTAGTCTCTCACAAGGTTGACTTAGTGGAGTGTTGACTCCAAGTGTCGGACAAACTTCCAAACTAGTCAAAGGCGAGTGGCACCCTTAGAGCATGGAGGTGCGTCTTGAAGGGCACGTCGCACAATTAATTTATGAGCCAATAAAAATCTAGATGGCCTAGAAAATATAAAAAAAAATGTTTAGACCTTGTTAGAACATAATGGTTAATTAATTATTTAAATTTCAAACCAAGAAATCTAATAAGAAGTCTAAGTCTAAGATGTTGACTAAATTAAAACATAAAAAATAATTAAGAGAATTAGACTAGCAATTTAAGTGAAAGAAGAAATAAGAATAAAACTTGGGTAAATGCACATGTGTGCATTAAAATATTAAAAAGGATTTTTAAATAAGAAGAAAATAAATCATGAGAGAATAGGTGGTTCACATAGAGTAGCATCTTGAGTCAATATAGCACTAATCATAACTAAAAGAAGACCTGTAATCCAAATCGAACTAAGATATAGTTAGGGAACACAAATTAAATGAGGGATTGGGGAACTATGAAACAAATAAGAGGAAAAATTGGGGCACATTGGGGAATGTGAGGGAAATTGCCTAAATAAATAAAATAAAAAGGGAATCTACATGTGCAACTTGGGGAGAGTGTGAAACATGTAGTGGGTGAATAATCATTTAATTAAATTGTTAAAAATTAATTATTTGTGCATGAGGACATGTGTCATTGGAAACTTTTATATAAAAGAATTAGAGAAAATGGCAGAGGGACCTCACTTGGAAAGTATTGTTATGTTGTCATTTTTTTTCTAAACTAGTTTACTTGTTGAGAGTTGGGTTCCAAACTTGATAAGAGTGGAAGCTCTTCCTTGAGAGGCAAGTTTGGTGCTATTGGTTTCTGTGTGTGGCCCCTTTGCAGCTCGAGGGATAAGAGTACCCCTAGAGTTGGTTGGGAGGTATCGGTGAAGTCATTGGATTTGGCAAGCAGAACAGGAGGGACGCGCATTAGAATTCAAAGAGAAGATTAATTGCAATCATCACATTATAAATGGTATTTGAAATCAGTCATAATGGTGGTATTTGAAATCAGTCATTCCATTATTTTATATTGTTGTACCTCTGTTTAAATTTGGATTTAACATTGAATCAAAGATCGTTTCAATTTTATAAAAATTTCAAGGCACACACGCCTACGAATTTTAACTAAGTATTGATCTGTAATTAAATGTAATGTTTAGGCATGTACGAATTCATCAGTAGTATAATAGCATTGATCCCTATTGGTAACATTTTTACTGAACAAATAGTAACAATGGAACCACTATATTGTTAGATTTTCTTATGTTTAATTTATAGTACATAATCTTAGTTGATTCGTCCCTGTAACTTAAAAATATAATTATAATTGTGTCTTGCAAGATCATGTCAGCGTTATTCCTTTTAACATTTTCCTTATTCCTTTAACATTTTCAAATGGGTTTTGTTTTTCTTGTTATTGAGTGATTGATAAGAAGAAGAATTTTATAGTATACTTCTCGTTATTTTTCCCTTCAAATTCAGTATCAACAATATATTTATTGTATGAAAATACTTCTTGCTTGGAAGAAGATATAGCCTTGTAAGTGTTCGTAGAATACGCCAACAAATGTTTTCAGAATCAATTTCACAATCCTTAGGGTCGATAGTTAGCTCGGGAGTTGGCATTAGAACTGAACTTGTGTGGGCCAAGGTTGTGGTTTTCATTCTATCGCCGTGCTAAGGTGTCGCCTTTTCCATTATTAGTATTGGAATTCGCCAGCTTTCCTCTTCATCAGACAATTTTGATGTTTGGTATTGGATAATCCTTTAACGAATTATTAAAAAGTACCTTGCTTACTTAAAAGTTTGCACTTCAATATTAAGGTTAATAATGATTATGCATGAAAAACAAAAAACCAGGACCACCAACTAATTTTTGTTGCAGTGCACCAGTTATTTTTAAATAAACTCGATTGTTGGACTAGTAATTATTAGTTTACATTGAGGTGGAGTTAAATACAAATGTCCCTTTTGCTAGGAGAGAAATCAAGAATAATCTAGCTTGACCCAATTCTTAAGAGCCGTGCATATGTTTAAGTATGTGATTATAGTCTATTTTAAATATTTAACATGTTCTTCTTCTTGGATTGATGTGCGCTATAACCCTTATGCAAACTTTTTATTGTATAACATTCAAGGATTGAAATTTTCAATAACTCAAACATGAAAATTATAAAATATTATTAGAATTTCTCTTATTCACATTGGAGTTGGAACTTATCATTGGTGAAGAGGTTCATCTTATATACCAATTGCCTAGTATAAATATAATGTGCATGAAGCTCCACAAGCCTCATGTTACTATGTGCAACATGATTATTTTTTACATGTTGTAATCTAGGGGTTTGTATGCAGGTGTTACCAATAGTCCTTACATAGAGCAATATACAAGCATTATGTAGTAATGTACAACAGACACATAGAAGAGAAGAAAAATAACATAAGTAATGGGGAGACCAACAATAAATATTGTATATTATATCACCACAAAAAAATTATCTTTCTTACTTGTTCTTTGTTACATACATGCTCATATTTATACTCATCTTTTGATTGCAAGATAGTTACAACTATTTAACTACCTCGGTCGATCGACCTGACTAGACAGTCGGCCGACTTATAGACTCCACTACATTCACATCTGACTACTCTTTTAATCTGGTTGATTGTCAAGTCTAGTCAACATAGTCGATTAGACCCTCCAACACTACCTGAATCACAAATTGATTATCACAATACATTGTAGTCAATTATGTGTGAGGAAACCCATTGCTTCTTATATGACCACACAATCAATCCTAACCCAAGGCTACATAAATAACCAAAGATATACTTGTGGTCATCTATATCACCAACCCAATTTGAGTTGGTATACCTAATCAACTCAAAGATTTGTTAGCACAATATTTAATGTTCAACTGAGATGTTCCCTTCACATAATGAATAATATTATGGACTTCTTCCAAATGGATTTCCCAAGGATCTTGCATGAACATGGAAACCAAATTAAAAACAAAGTAAATATTAGTTCAACTATGATAAAATAAATTAGACTCCCAATAAGTTGCATGTATAATGTAGAATTAACTTTCATAGAGTCACACTAGTTAGTTAATTTAACACCCAACTAAAACAATGTTTTACAAGGTTTGTAGTTGTCTATATTGAATTTTTTCAACAAATCAAGTGCATATTTGAGTGGAGTAATGAAGATGCCATAATCCATTCATAATACTTGGATGCTTAACAAGAAATGCAATAGACTTAGGTTGGTAATTTCAAATGTGTCCTTCAATTTCTACTCTAGATCATAGAGAGAATCTCGACAAATAGCAATAATAATCAAATCATCCACATAAAGGAAAACTGACAAGATTTTTCCATTCTCATTCTTTACATAGATATGAATTTAGAAGTTGGGTATATCTTGGGTGGTTAAGAGGAGGGCATTTCCATCCTCCCCAATCAAGTTCAAATCATGCTTATGACATGTTTTCCCCTCATGGGCCAATTCACGATAGAAAGGTGCCAACAATATTACTTTCTCTTAAGTGCTTAAGTGTGGGATGATATGTTTCTAAACATTTTAGTGAATTGGATCTATCTTAGGTGGTTAAGAGGATAATTTTGTATCCACCCCATTTATGTTTAAATCCCACTTATGACATGGTTTCCCCTTGTAAGTTGATTGGGGGTGGAAAGGTATTAGAAATCTCACTCTTTCTTAAGTGCTTGAGGGCAGGAATAGATGCCCCAAACATTTTTTTATCTCAAGGGGTTAGCTTAATCGTTTATCACCAACGTTGTTGGGAATTTGGATATTTTTTTTCTATAAGGTGTTTGATTCAAATCCCCCATGGGTCAGCCATGCTAGTCCCTATGACACACTCTAAATGAGTATATTTAGTTATACTATCAATCGATGGTGGACTACCATTCAATTCAAGTTTAGATGTCACACTTGAAGTTGGTGTCGAAGTTATGAGTTTTTATTTATAATACTTTGGGTTAGATACTACAGTATTGCAAAACTACCATAGTGCTTCTATCTTTAGAAAAGTCTCCATATCTTGTGCCCAAACACCATAATTGTGTCCAAAAATCACAAAAAGCTCATGCTTTGATGATGATGTCACCATATCTTCCAATCTACAAGTCCAACAACAATTCAATCCCTTTTATAAATACACAATTTATTCAGGAGTGCTAAAAATACTCTTCACTCACTTCATGTGATGTAACAACCTCCAACATTCCTTACAGTGATAAAATTGTTAGGATCTACAAATTCCTATCAACTCTCAACCTAATGCTTGTCATTGTCAGCTCTTCAACCATATATTTGATACCATATTGAAACATAAAAGGAAAGTCAAAGATATATGAGAAGAAGACTGGTTAAGTAGGAATAGGTGGTGTCTAAAGACACTAGTTAAAAATTAGTAGTCACCATCACACCCATAGATGTAAAATAAAAAAACATATTTCTTTTTATTTTTGTTCACATATTCGCTCACCCCTTAGCTCTTCTATTTAAACTATAGGATTTATGATTACCCACAATGGCCCCATTAGTTAGACTATTTCACAAAATAGTTTGAGGAAGTTAGGGCTTCACAAAATTTTCTCAAGCAGTTAGATGGTTATCTCCTCATTGAGGTCCCTTTGACTTGGTCAAAACCACTTTAGTCAATTTGTCAACTAATATCTAGTGGGATTCATTGACTACTCCAAATATTCTAATTGTCCTATCGGCTAATGTCTATTGGTCACTTAACTAGATCTAGAAGTTGTGTTGATACATTGCTCAACATATTGTATTATAACATAATAATGATACAAATGAAGCTCAAAAGAAAAAATAAATAGATGGGAATAAACGAGTGGGGCATCTACACACCTAAGAGTGGATTGCACTTTCAAATCCAAATAATAGAGAAATTTTGGGTGCATGTGTGTGAAACATATATGGATACAACTATCTTACGGCATCTTGGAATAACTTCTACAACCATAAAATGCTCTCTCTCTCCCCATTAAATGTATTAAAAAAAGGTAATATGATCTTATTGACTACTAATATATTAATGATACAAAGAAAGGGGGGAATTCCTTTTATATAAAATATGGGCTCAAATCCTAAATTTTGGCCCAAGTTACTTTTATAGGGTAGTTAGGATTTTATTTAGCTAATTAATATTAAATACACTATATCTTTGAGGCCTTATTTAATATAAGTAACCTTGTAAAAAAATTACTATTACAAAACTATGAGCTTGCTTACAAAATAACTCATAATCATAGTTTTACTTAGATACATAAAATTGTTGCATTTAGGTATAAAATTTACCCCGTAAAGCTTTGTCCCCAAATATTCAAGACCAAAGAGTAGCTTGTACATGACTTATTTTTTCAATGCTCTTTTTAACCTTTTCTTGAATATGTGCATTTGCATCAAGTCAAATGCATATGAGTATTTATAATTATTTTCTTTGATAACCTAAATGAACTTATATCATGGACTCTATTAAAGATTTTCTCCAAGGTTATAAGGGTTTTAATAATGTTCAATCAAGACAGTAGAAATCATATAAGTATAAATAGCATCCACATAAATGTATAACCTTAATGGGCCTAACGTTGAAGAACGTGTGTTTCCTCCTTAGAGGTCACACATTCAAAAATGGTGGGGATTAGGGCATATACACCTTTATAGACTAACTATACAAATCGTTCTATGGAGGGGTCCCCTGTACCACAAACAAGGGGGTCTCATATATCATTATTTGGTGTCTATATAGGATGTCACCTTAAATTAAATTATTATATTAAAAATCTAGTTGTGAGGCTAGACAAAACATTTATATTGGAAAAGATTCAAGTTTAAAACTCTATATTATTGTATACTCATGGCTTTCCTTAATGATTTTTATTGCCTTTTCTACTAATACATTATGCTTACCAAAAAAATCATCATAAAAATGAAGAGATTCATGGAAGAGACACTAAGAGAGCTTCTCTTCATAAGGAGATCTATCATTTTCTACATTAGAGGATTTGTCATGAAAATAAAAAAAAATCATGTAATAAAAATTAAGTCATATTTTTGCCTCTTGTAAATCCTCTTCACATGAAAATTCATCATCATGAAAATAAGGATTCATAAAAATAAATAAATAATATAATGTAGTTATCCTTACATAATTAGAAGATCTAGCTTCTTTTATATTTAGCCATATTTTTTTTTAAATATCCTTTATGTTAATTGCAATAATAAATTTATGACATACATATCAAAAATTAAGATACGCACTATCTTCCACGAAAGTGAAAATACACACTTTTACCTTTAAGAAAGTAAGAAAGTGAGTGATGAAGAGTAAAAACATTTTAACATGATTGATTAATATTAAATTGCATCTCCTTCTTAACAACTACTTTACCTACTTCAAATCTATTTTTATTCATTCATAATTAATACTTCACATCCTTCAAATTTATTTTTATTTATTTATAATTAATAGTTTATGTTTTTTTACTTTATTTGTGACTACTACTTTATTTTCTTAGTTAAGTTGACTAAAATACGGTATTGAACTTTGTATAATATATAATTGTATAACTATGGGTTTTTCCCTAGGAATTTATCATTGTAAGGGTATAAAATTGGTTAGTGTTACTTAGAATTTGTGCTTTTCCTTATTTACACGAAAAAGGGACCACTTTGGTATCAGAAACAATGTTATCATACTAACATGACTCCTATTAAAATGTAAATTTAGATCATCATTGTAAGTACTTCATCTTATTGGTGAATCACAACTCAAGATGTCACTATTATGATGCTCGAAGTTTCAAATTTATATCATTATTGTAAGTGCTTCGTATTATTTGTGAATCTTAACTCAACGGATCACTATTTTTTTTTCTATGGAAAAAAATATTTTTTATATTTCAGGATGAAAAAGAAGGTTGCATTTTAAAAGTGTTAAGAACATAAATGTAAAAAAGGCTTATTTTACGGTCCCTTATATTGTCTATCATCCATGTTTTATATAGATTTGGTTTAATCATTAACAACTGAAAAGCCTAAATAAAATACTTATTGTCCAAATAAGAGTCATAAATCAACAAAAAAGATCCCTACATGTTTTCAAGCTCTCTGCCCAACATATTCAGGTGAATTGCTAATAAAAACGATGTAGTAAAACTGCAAGAGAAAATAATTTTAGGAAATAATGGACCTAGGTTTAGAAGGATGATCTACATCCTCCTTGTGCTCCACCAATTTCACCATTTCAATCTGAAAGTTCATTACTTGCTTGGACCAGTTATTTGCTCACATGTTGTGTTCTTTGAAAATGTGGATGACACTGATTTCTTTGAATCTATCTAAAGGATAAAATATAATACGTGAGAGGGTGGAGTGCCATATTTTGTAAGTTGAAAGTCCCCTTCACCCACTCTATCACTAATTTGGAATCCTAATACAACTACAAATTGTGAATATTCTTCTCCAATGCATTCTTTAGCAAAGTAAACAATGCACTTAACTTGGCCCATTTATTAGTGCCCCTTCCTAGCCTTGCCTTAAATGAGAATATATCGATGATTAACAAGGAAAAAACACCCCTATCACTATAGAGTCTAGTATTGTCCTTGCTATCCCCAAGGTCTTGTCTTCTCAATATCAAGTGACCCAATTTGTCTTTTAGATTTTCATTTAATAGTAAGTTTGATATCTTCGTATTTATACTTGATTTTATATACAAAATCCGAAGGAGAAAATTGTTTTCCTTGAAAAAGAACAATATTTCTTGTAATCCATATGGCCCAAGAAACCACACTAGGTAATGCCTTGTGATTTAAAATGGAAACATCCTCAAACTATTTTTTAAGCCCTTCAAATAGAGATGGCCCTTTCCAGGTCTTGTTGGCAGCCATTTTGCAATTTTATCATTTCCTTACAAGCTGCCTACACAAGGGTTTTGAACCCTCAATACTCGTCGCATTTCTTTAAAACAAAACGACACTATTATCTTGCACTATTCACACACCTGCCTTTCGTTTTCATTTTCACGACTGCAAGCGTGAAAACCTTGAATTGGAAGTCATGTCGATGGCATTAAAATCATCTTTGGATTGTTACGAATACTCTTGTTCATGTGGTCATTTCACCTCTAACTCAATAATGGTCACACAGTTGGCAAGACACCAAACCTTTGTTCACTTCGCATTTTGGTTAATATGGTTTCATAAGTTCTTGATGCAATGATATTCTGGTGTCTTTGATTGAATCCTTGATACAATGGTGATATGATATTGTAGTGTCTTATCGATTGAACTCTTGGTTTCATAGAACGCGTTTACTTTGTGATTCAATCCTTGGTGCAATGTTCGATATAGTGTTTTCTTTCATATCATACAAATGCTATTGTTAATTTGAATATTCGTACCAATTGTTGGTTATGAACACTATGGTTTTCATATAGTTATTGGATATTTGGTAACACTATGGTTTTCTAGTGGTTATTTGATATTTTATCAAAATCTTTGGTTATGTATGTTATGGCTTTCGATGAGTATGTAAATAATCCATTTGATATTTGGTGTACAAAGCTTTACTGCATGTGAATGATTTGAATTACCAAGGCATCGTTGATTGTACATGTCAAAATGAATGAATGCATGGTTTCAATTCATTACACCGACCTCCTCAAATCACAATTCCCATCGATCAGGCTATCCTCATGCCCTTTAGTGCAAATTGAGCCCCTATGGTGCCCATCAAGTATGGTTTGATAGTGCCGTGAGGAGACCGCGAATACCCTGTAAATTGCCTTCCAGACATGTTTGTGCGCGGATTTATTAAGGGCAAACGTGGTTTTGAATTTTCAGATCAAAACCCTTGAAAACCCGTGAACTGAACCTTAGCCCCTTTACTTTAGCGGCGCGGTTTCTGAAATTGGGTCTTTACAGAGATATAACTCATCCTTTAGAGGTCAAATTTCAGATCTTTTATGTGGTCGTAGCAAGCGCTTTGGGTCCTGCGGTGCATTTGTCGGAACATTTATTACCTCTCCACTTGGGCCTCAACCCCTTCCACCATTCAGCCTTGTGCCTCACTCTCTTGAACCCTTGATCAATCCAAAAATTTACTGCCATCCGTCAAGAAGTCAAAAGACCACAGGTTCCGGTTGTGTCTAAAAAATGCTGAGGCAACCACTACCATTGTTAACTCAAAATTATCCTAACTGGATCGTATCCCTACAACCAAGGTATGTTATTTCAACATTGATTTTAAAACGATTATGTTTGTTTTAGATTAGCATAAACAATTGTGTTTACTTTGAATTAATATGAAAGATTTGTTTGATAAATAGAATATAATCTCCTCGCTTCGATTGAACTGATTCAACACGACTCGCTTGTTTTGAATTGGCATAAAAGATTTGGTTTGTTTTAGCAAGAATGATTTGTTTGTTTTGAATTGGTAATAAAGGATTTGTTTGATTCACCACATACATTTCTATTACCATTTGATTAATTTAAAACGATTTAGTTTGTAAATATGATCTCAGCCATTTAATCGCGGAGGACTTTCAAGTATTAGTCATGTAAATTCTAATTCTCGCTGAGTTTTACAATTAAATAAAAATCAACAAGCATGTATTTTTGTGCATCTATAGGTACATACGAATTTCAATGGGAGTTGGATCACTCATGGCAGCTTAGAACATGCTTTTTGTTACATAGTTTTGGCTTAGGTTGTTAGTCTTAGATAGCCAGAGATTGGGAGATTGTCTACATATCTTAAACAGCTTTGATAGATTTCCAATGCAGTTTCCACTTTATATAATTTATTATTATTTGTATAAACAATCTATCACTGCTAGAGAATGTAGACTATGGATCCATTTCATACGCATCACTTGAATGAAAGTTGATGTTTTGTAACAACTTAGCTTTCAATTTATCATAACACTTTTTTCAAGTTTTTGTGCATTTTAATTCGTAATCAAATTCATTGGACTACTTTAGATATCAAGACGGTTACAAGTTGATGCAATATGATTTAAATTCTGCCCATATTTAATGTACCCCATTTTAATTTTACAAAGAATTAATTCTATTTCAATTTAATAAAATAAGTATTTATCTCTTTGTTAAATGAACAACCATGTACAAATCTTTGCGTAGGGATTTATCTCACGTGATTGTTTGTAAATCATAAAATTGTTGTTGCCATATCCTATATGCCCTCGTCATGCTAGCAATTCCTCAAGCTGTTGCTCGCAGGTTTACTTGAAGTATCAGGATCTAATGCGTGCTCTAATTCAATAAACAATGAACACAAATGCTTATGCACAGGACAAATATGAAGTACACTCTGTGTCATGAAAGCTATTTCATTTCAATAATTTAATTCAATATAAGGATTCAATGTAGCTTAGATAGATATATAATACATATTGTAGTTTTTATTACTTAGTTAGATAACTATCATTTCATTTCTCAGTACAGATTATTATTCTTATCGATTAGCTTAGATAGCTTTATTTTATTTCTTCTCTCATAAAATTATAAAACTGCACACAGACCAATAAGACAATTTACACCGATTTTCGTGAAATTTCGACATTAAAATCTAGACTCAGAAATTGCATATACACCTAGATTTAATTGTATTGATAGCCTAACATTTAATAAGTAGAATTATTGTTGTATAATATTAGTAGATAAACTGTATGTATATAGTTTCGATTTGTATATAGTTTGTAGAAGTTGTTTTTGCTTAGATTATTAGTTTCTTTAGCTTAGCTTTTTCTCTTTCATTTTCCTAGGACCTTAGATCGGCCAACTGAGCTACTAAAACTCAATGTGGTGGATTACAAACGGCTTGGGTTATTTAGACAACCCCCTGACTGATCCACTTCCGCTGACGAAGGCCAATTTCGCCTCACAACAAATGGCGCTTAGGAAGAGGGCTAACCACAAGTCGGGCCTTGTGGGAGCCTTTATTTTAAATGTATACAATTTCCCCCATGGCTCCCCAAAACACTATGTTGGAACATGCTTTCAACTTCTCATTACCCAATGTTCCCAACGACACTGCCATCCTAAACTCACCTTTGATGGTGGAGGCAATTTATCTACTAAAGACCACCTTAACAAGTTTTGGTGCAAATGCATCAAACATGACACATCTCATGCATTTAGGGAGTTTTTGCGACTGCTTCCACTTTGCTTTTAGAGGTCGAATTAGACATTGGTTTGGGTCCTTTCCATCATGTCACATTTTTATTGGTTTCAATTTGTAGATGAGTTTCTAGATGCTTTTGAAATTTATGACTTTGATCAATTATGTGAAGAATTTCATACTTCACAATCAACAACGATTCATCTTCGGAAGACTTCTTGACAAGAGTCTATCATATCCTCCTCAGAAATTTACTATTATCATGACATGTCATTGGTATTAAATCTCTTCTATGATGCTTCCATCCCTTCCATCCACTCATGTTCAATCACTCTAATGAAGAACTAATTGCAAATCCTATCACCCTACTGCTAGGACAATCTTCTTCGCAAGAAAAGAAAAATTCTTCCGAAGCACAAGCGCTGAATGCCGTGGAGGTAGAATTCCATTGGACAGCTCTCATTGGATGATCCAAATTGGTTTTTCCTTTGAATCATTGTATTTTCAGCCTAAGACTGGTATGGAAGATGATTCAAGCTTCGCTCAAGGTGAATATTCTCATTCTTGTAACTCATGCTCTAATCAACATTTAAAACTAGTCATTGAAGAATTTACGTAATTTTAAAAATCGCCTTTAACGTTCTAGTACTCCTTTGAAACTGATTAGAGAAGAAGAAACCTTTAAACCCCATTATCCTCAAAATGCACTTTGTTAACATGAAAGACTAGATAGTTTCATCAGCATAAATTTTGAATTATCTATCGCTCAAAAAAAGGTAAAACCAGATGATCATATTATGTTGAGGAATCTGTCACCAAAACAGAGTAAGAGTTTAAAAGAAAGTGAAGAGAATTGTCTTGAGAATCCCATTGTTGAGTATCATAGTTCAAGAGATCTTTTCATCTGCTTATTTCTGATTCCTTTATTCTTTATATCCTAATCTATTCCTAGATTCCGTGGACTTGACATTTTACCTACAACATACTACTCTTTTCCTCCACAATCATATCCCTTCGGGATATGCTAATTTTTGGTGAAGTCAGTTCCAAACCCCACATTGATAAACTTGGATTTGATGCTTGTTCACTTTCATCACTCACATGGGAAAGGACATGTTGAGAGATGATTTTACACAGATTATTGTTAAAAAAGACAATGCATTATATCTATGGAAATCAAACATTCTAAGTTTCCTACTCTCGCTTCATTAGCTCTAATCTCAATGTTTATACTCACATTTTGAAATGATCAATCTCATCTAAGGAAACATTCAAACTAATGATCCAATTGATTGCTGAATCCTCCTATGATGAGTTTCCCATTGGTATATTCGTTTCATCAAAGTCATGGTTTGCATCCCCATTTTTGTGATAGGATCTTAGGATGGCTTGAATATTCATATATATAAAAAATTCATAATAAAGACAAAGTTGTGCTTGCTTTCTTTTTACCTAGGTATCTTGGAAGTAGGTGGGACATATTTCTTTTAGATCCTCCATGTGAAGAAATTAATGAACACTTAGAGAATTGTCAGGAGGATGGGGCATTTCAGCCTTGGCTGATGGTTATTCCATTTCCTCATAATTCGGACAAGTTTTTCAAACCTACTTACACTCACCCATGCCAATATGACCCTTATCACGACAAGATTGCGCAATGGCTGGAGGATTCGTACAACAAGAATATCCAAGGAAATGGTAAGATCATGCTTACTTTGTTTTTAGATGATGATTATGAAGGTAAGTGTGATATGTTTCTGTCATTTGTTTTTATATTACCATTCTTATTAGTAATTCTTGATCTTGTTTCCATTGCAGGATTAGAGTTACTCTGATGGCTACATTGGAAACATGACTTCACGTAGTATCCTGATTTGTTTAATAGTTAGGGTAGGTTTAGGAATAGGTTTTCCTTTCAGTTGTATTTCTCACTATTTCTCTTTGTAATAATGTAGTCATGAATGCAAGTTGGAACACCATGAGAACCATAATACAGCTATTGTCAGGGAAGTCCCCTTGATCCTTTTCTCTTTGCTTCTAGTTGAACATTTATTTTCAAAAACGCAGTATCATCATGAAGATCTTAAATGGAAAGTAAAGAGATAAATAAATCTGAATCAACCCTGACCCAAGGTACCACGAGTAAGACTGCTTTCCCATCAAACAGGATTTTCCTACTTTTTTTTAGTCTCCCAAGGGATTTGTTGAATGAGGTTTTCAAATGCACGTTCTGTACATATTTTTCTTTTTTTTGTTTGGATTTTTTTTTTCTTTCAAATCCTTCTTCGCTGGTGTGTTTTGATTTCTCCCTTATGCTTACTAGTTTTTGTTGTTGAAATACACATACCTGCATTATGAACTGTTTAGACAAAGAAAACATAAATTTTCTTCCTCTAAAATGACTGTTGAAAAGTTGTCTAAACATCATTTGTGATATGCTTCTGAAATTTACATCCATGTCAAGTAAAGACTGTTGTTTGAAAGAAGTTTATTGATTTCAATCTATAAGTGAAGCCTGTCACGATCATCTTTTTCTTCTTACGCTGTCCCTATTCCTTAAGGGAATGACTCAGAAGATGTCTCCTTGCCTTAGAAGGTCGGTTTTGTAAACAAACCATCTCTGAATCTTAATGAAGGACAGTTAATAAAATTCTTTCAAGGTCTGAAAATATATGTCCAAAATATCACAATTTTCAGCGTCACCCCGCTCGATTAAATATCTTTAAAAAACCAAATAAATCATTAAAGCGCTGTGGGAAGTTCTTGTAAACCCGTCGGGATACTGAACAGGTCTGCTGGCAGCAGGTAAATGCATGCATGATGCCAAGACAACTTCGTCTGGGTACTGAACAGGCCCACTGGCAGCGAAGCAATGTCGGGTATATGAAAATTCCCAAGTATGGAATCTCTTGACCTTAAAATGTCCTTTATTCTGATCTGGAACTTCTTAGCAGGATATAGATATCAAAGTGGGTTAAATGGAAACCCTGTCGAGGCTATGGACGCCTGCTGGCAGCAGTGGCTCTGTCAATAGTATTGAAGATTTTATCTTTAATATCATGACTCGCTTGTCTTAAGACTGTTATCGGTTTTCATCTTTTAAGCACAACTGGAATTCTTTGATGAATGATGATGTTTAAACAATTCTCTGGTTGTTTTTGAGTTAGAATTATTCTCATTATCCTAATTTGGATTTGTTCTTTTGGCAGAGATAACTGCTTCTACCAGTGTGTTGCCATTGTTGGCAGCCATTTTGCAATTTTATCATTTCCTTACAAGCTGCCTACACAAGGGTTTTGAACCCTCAATACTCGCCGCATTTCTTTAAAACAAAACGATACTATTATCTTGCACTATTCACACACCTGCCTTTCGTTTTCATTTTCACGACTGCAAGCGTGAAAACCTTGAATTGGAAGTCATGTTGATGGCATTAAAATCATCTTTGGATTGTTACGAATACTCTTGTTCATGTGGTCATTTCACCTCTAACTCAATAATGGTCACACAGTTGGCAAGACACCAAACCTTTGTTCACTTCGCATTTTGGTTAATATGGTTTCATAAGTTCTTGATGCAATGATATTCTAGCGTCTTTGATTGAATCCTTGATACAATGGTGATATGATATTGTAGTGTCTTATTGATTGAATTCTTGGTTTCATAGAACGCATTTACTTTGTGATTCAATCCTTGGTGCAATGTTCGATATAGTGTTTTCTTTCATATCATACAAATGCTATTGTTAATTTGAATATTCGTACCAATTGTTGGTTATGAACACTATGGTTTTCATATAGTTATTGGATATTTGGTCAAAATCTTTTGGTTATGTATGTTATGGCTTTCGATGAGTATGTGAATAATCCATTTGATATTTGGTGTATAAAGCTTTGGATTGTGATGTGAATGATTTGAATTACCAAGGCGTCATCGATTGTACATGTCAAAATGAATGAATGCATGGTTTCAATTCATTCCACCAACCTCCTCACCGTTTACCCTGATTGACTGTGTGCTATCTGCTATGGCTCCTTTAGTGAAAATTGAACCCCATGGTGCCCAGACTATGTTATGGTTTGATAGTGCCAGAGGAGACTGCTTAGGCTAACCCCGTAATTTCCTTCCAGAGACAGGTTTGTGCGTGAGCTATTATGGGCAAACGGTTTTGAATTAGATCAAACCCTTGAAAACCCAGAACCGAAATTAGCCCCTTTACTTTCTTAGTGGGCGGTTTCTTCATAAATTGGGTCTTTACAGAGATATGGCTCATCCTTTAGAGGTCAAATTTCAGATCTTTTCCGTGGCTGAAAGGTGCGTTTTGGGTCTGTGTGCATTTGCTGGAATGTTTATTACCTCTCCAGACCTGGGCCTCAGAACCCCTTCCACCCGTCCAGCCTTGTGCCTCAGCCTTCTGTGAACCCTTTATCAATCCAAAGATTTATCAATCCGTCTGTCAACAAGTTAAAAGACCACAGGTTCTATTGTGTTCAAAAATGTTGAGGCAGCCACTGCCATTGTTAACTTAAAATTATCCTGACCGAATCGTATCCCTACAACCAAGGTATGTTATTTCAACATTGATTTTAAAACGATTATGTTTGTTTTAGATTAGCATAAACGATTGTGTTTGCTTTGAATTAGTATAAAATATTTGTTTGATAAATCAAATATAGTTTTGTTTCGATTGAATTGATTCAATACGATTTCGTTTGTTTTGAATTGGCATAAAAGATTTGGTTTGTTTTAGCAAGAATGACTTGCTTGTTTTGAACTAGTAATAAAGGATTTGTTTGATTCACCACATACATTTCTGTTACCATTTGGATTAATTTAAAATGATTTTGTTTGTAAATATGACCAGCTACAGAATCGTGAGATTTTGTTAGCGAGTCATAAAATTCTAATTTCTGTTGATTTTACAATTAAATACAATCTGAACAGCATGTATTTTTGTGCATTTACAGGTACACACGAATTTCAATGGGAGTTGGATCAATTATGGCAGTTTAGAACATGCTTTTTGTTACATAGTTTTGGTTTAGGTTGTTAGTCTTAGTTAGAAATAGAGATTTGGGAGATTGTTTCCATATCTTTTGCAAACAGTTTTGATGATTTCCACAGGGAATGTTTCACCCTGTGGCCTTTATATACTTATTATTTTTTGTAAACAATCGATAACTGTTGGAAGAATAGAGACTATGGACTGATTATACAGACTCGAATGAAAGTTGATGTTTTGTAACAGCTTTAGCTTTCAATTTATCATACTTTTGTTCAAGTTTTTGTGCATTTTAATTTGTAATCAAATTATTGACTACTTTAGATATCAAGATTTGTTACAGGTTGATGCGATATGATTTAAATTCTGTCCATATTCAATGTATCTCATTTTACTTACAACAATTACTCTGTTTCAATTTAATGAAAAGAAGGTTTATCTTCTTTGTTAAATGAACAGCTATGTACAAATCTTTGCAGAGGGATTTATCTTGATGTGATTGTTTGTAAATTATAAAATTGTTGTTGCCATATCCTTTATCTGTTCTGTCGTTAGCAATTCTGAAGCATTGTTGCTTCGTGTTTACGTGAAGTATTGGAGGATCTGATGCAGGTTTACCTCATCAAACAATGAATGCAGATGCTTATGCATAGGACAAATAGGAAGCGCTAATTTCAGGTCAGTGTGTTATTTTATTTCAATAGTTTAATTAATATAAGGATTCACTGTAGTTTAGATAGATATATAATACAGATTGTAGTTTTTATTACTTAGTTAGATAGCTATTATTTCATTTCTCAATACAGATTACTATTCTTATTGATTAGCTTAGATAGCTTTTATTTTATTTCTTTCTCATAAAAATTATAAAAATAAAAAATAATAACATTGTTGTCATAAGACAATTTACAAATGATTTTCGCAAATTTCGATTAAAATTTGTATTATGTAAATACTGTACATATACAATCGAGATTTAATTGTATTGATAGCTGAACATTTAATAAGTAGAATTATTGTTGTATAATATTAGTAAGTAAACTGTATGTATATAGTTTCAATTTGTATATAGTTTGCAATAGTTGTTTTTCGCTTAGATTAGTTTCTTTAGCTTAGTTTTTCTTTCACTTTCCTAGGACTTAGATCGGCCAACGGAGCCGCTAAACCCGTCGGGGTGGATTATTCCAAACGGATTGGGTTATTTAGACAACCCCGGACCGGATCCACTCCTCCAGTTGACGAGCGGTCAATTTCGCCCATCAACAGGTCTCAAGCCCCGATGTTAGGTTGTACACTTCCCTATGTACTTATTTAGAGGAGGGGTAGTCCATCAAAATGTGTTTAATTCTCTCTTTGTCGTCTCTACACAATACACAAAACCCTGGCCCTTGCCAGGAAATATTATGGAGCACAAATTAGGTTAAATATTTTTTAGTAAGGTCCACCCAAATGAAAAGTATTATTTTTAGAGGAGATTCTAATTATAGGAGTGGCCTCCTCCGCCATTTACCATCATGCTCTCATATAGGAGCATTGCTCTATAGCCTAGGCTAACTGTGTACTCCCCATGAGTAGGATTCTTAGACAAAACCAAGGAATCTTCTTTCTCTTTTATATGAATGAAACTATTTTGCAACTTTATACTAAATTGTTCCATTGATTAACCTCTAGTCCAAAAAATCCATGATCCCTTGCATCTTTCCATCCTTGTTTCCAAATAGTACCATGGTCATTTGTTCATGCATAAGCTAAGGTGAGTATACCCTATTTTCTAAGGGACCCAATCAACCCATCTATGAGTCTAAAATGTCCATCACTACCTATTCATGGGTTCATTCCCACTCAAACTTTCATTCCATTGCCCACTTTCTAGGACAACTAGTTACCAATCAGGGGAAAAGATAGAACTCATGCTTTCCACATTATGGAAGCATTTGTTGTGGATTTGTTTCTATATTTGATCCAAGAATCCAATGAGATGGGATCGATGTACATATATTTTATTGCTTCCTACCACAAACAAGAATATTTACCATCCTCTATAAACTCTTATTTTCTAGTGCCTTTTTGAAATGATGGATATTTTTTAGACCCCATCACCCAAGAGATTTTATATTAGTTAATCTTTGCCACTTAACCAATAGAATTCCCTCCTTTTCCTTTTTTCCCTTCCACAAAAAATCGAAGATCTTTTTTCTTATTTTTTCCAATACTACCACTTGAATATAAGCCATGGAGTACTAGTAAACTAGAGTGGTTTCCATGACATATTTTATCAAAGTTGATCGTCCTCCTATTAGGTTAATCTTGACTCGATCATAGATTCATTGATTAGGTCATTGTTGGGTTTACTGTTACACATTATTTTCGTCACCCTTATGACCGTTAATGATGTAAACCTATCCTTTGTCTTTAGAAGGATCAGTGGCCTGAATTCCTGAAGAAAGAAGGGAGAAGAACTTTGCCTGAGAAAAGAAATTGTATTTTCCTTTGTAAAAACCCTATTAAGGAAGATCGTCGCAGGTTGCACTATACACAGGGTGCGGCAATGCCTGATCGTCGCACCCTGCTCTAAATCTATACTGTGACATCGTCACGGGCTGCACTATAGCTAGGGTGCGATGATTTATGTACGTGGGAAAAACAAGCATCTTCTCGATGCTTCTAGAAGGAGAAGCTTCTATGGTGAGGTGGCCTCCGAATGGTTTGGATCTTACTCGCTTTAATGATTTAGCGAGATCATCCTAACCTCCTCACCTTATCCTCTTCATCTTATAAAAGGAGAGGAGCTCTCATGGACAAATTTAGCTTGTTTGGG
This sequence comes from Picea sitchensis, assembly GCA_010110895.2. NCBI lineage: Eukaryota > Viridiplantae > Streptophyta > Pinopsida > Pinales > Pinaceae > Picea > Picea sitchensis. The sequence continues at coordinate 338,334 of SNQJ01S0000461.1, forward strand.
TTTGAGTGGTTTTGTAGCTTGGATTCTTTGGAGCTTGTATATTGGCTTTGAGCTTTGCTTTGTCAAGATAGATTATGAGTAGCTATCAGATCTATAGTCTCAGAATCCATGGATTAGAGGTGTGTGGGAAGTAAGGAACTGTTGGAAGGAACCTGACAACATCAAGGCATCTGGTTGTATCTTTCTTCCACATTCTTTAATACAAATATACTTTTATTTCTTATATGAATGTTATTTGTTCATATTGTATGATTCCTTGATCACGTACATAGTTTCATATAAAATAGACTATGTTATTCTTGTATTCTTTGGCTTGTGTTCTTTTGCATATATTTATCCATAAGCCTCGTGACAGAGTTTGGATTGCATTGGAGAAGTCGGATCTTTGATATTTAAAAGGTATGTTCTAGATCCATTTCTCATTTGATAATTGAAATCTAAGGAAAGAGTAGTGTATTGTCTTGTTTTGTTCTAGTTTCGTAGTGAAGCTAGGGGGATTGATTTGTGTCGGCACTTAACAATTAGCCTGATAACAAAATTGGCGACTCCACTGAGGAACAGATTGTTTTCCTAGTTTGTCTTGATTTCTTTCTTTGATTTCTTGGGTTATGTTTTATGAGTCACTAGGAGATCCAGCTTGACTCTCTGACTGTTAAAAATTCACTGGAAAAACCTTGATGCTTTTTATTTTTTCCATTTTTTCCTTTGATCATCGCACCCTTCTTTGAGGGATAGTGAGACGATCTAGGATCGACGCATCCTACCTTTTTGACACAGTGCGACGACGTTGCACTGTATTTTTTCTCTAGCCTACAGTGACCCGGGATCATCGCTTTGTTTTGGTCTTACAGCCTGCGACGATTTGGGAAATTTTTAGCTTTTGGTGGTTTTTCCTTACCCAAATCTGTGATAAGTGTTTTGGGTGGTTTTTCCTTACCCAAATCTATGATAAGTGTTTTGGGTGATTTGTTGGGTATGTTTACAGTCTGCCTGATAGCTTTCAATCTTCTTTTAGCCATCTTTTCTTTGTTTTAGCTTGTTTTCTTTTGAAACATTTTATCTCTTGCTTTGAGTGTCTTTCGATTACAAAGCATTGTTTTTTCTTTAGAATTGTTTGGTGAAAGAACTTCTTTTTCTTTTATTGAATAGTTCGTGTTAAAAGAGAAAATTGTTTGGGTTGTTTTGTTTCATGTCAATTTTCTATTGCTTTTAGTTATCTTTGAAACAAAAAGTTTTAATTTCTTGCTTTATATTAGTTTGGGGGCATCTTTGCATTTGAAGTAGCGAAATTGCATGATTTTTTTTGGGGGGGGGCAAGAATCGTGTATTGGTGTACAGTCTCTTTGGCTCATTTCTTGAATTTCTTGATATTGATGAGTTTAATAAAAAAATTGGGACATTGTGCATATGGGAATTATAAACGTTTTGTCCTTCTCATAATATAGCTTTCATCGAAGTGAAATATTTGCATTCTCATTTCTTTGCATTGTTTAGAGTAGGTCAAAACATAATTTAGTCCACGCCATTTTCCTCTTGAGTAACAATAGCCTTAAAATAAAGCGCTTATAAAAATTGATTAGACATTTTTATATTTTCTGGTAGCAAACCTACATTAGATTAGTTGTAGGGCTTTGGAATAGGTGTGAAAGATAACTTTCCAAAGCTACAAACAAACATAGGATCTTGAGTTAGGAAGTGGTAAATCCACGTATTACATTTTGTCCCGGGAAGCCCTTCTCACACAAGGGTCAAACCTGAGGTCTCATTAATATTGGCAGAGTTACTCACCCTGCTTTGTTGGTCTTGGTGTAGAGATTGCGCGTATTATGGGGGTCACTTGAAGGTATACCCACAATGATGAGTTGAAGCCTTTCAAGTTGATTTAGGGATAGATACCCTGCCTTTACGCATGGATCAGAATGTTGACTGTTTCCCCAAGAATTATTGTAGTAATTCGTAACCTTAGTGGCCTATCTCTCTAGGGTATTTACACGAGGTGACTGTGGAGGGGCAAGTCTTCGTGGTACCTGGAATCGACGTTGTCCAAACTCACTCGGGCTCCTTGAAGGGTATACCCACGTTTATGTGTGGGACCTTGCACCAAGGTGTCAGTCCGTTAAGCAGGTCGTCAACTTAAATTTTCCACCCACTCTATCTCATCCCCTTCTTACATTATTCTCGGGACGTTGGATTTTATCACCAACTAGTGTGTTCATTATAAGAAGGTTTTGTTTGCTTGTTTGCTTACTAGATTTTTAGCGTGTGTTTTTTGTTTTCCCTAGTGGACTCTAGGTTGGATATTTATTTAATGGTGTCAGTTCCTGGAACGACCAATGAGGGAACCCCTTTTCCAGGGGAACCTTTTGTGTTTCCTTCTTACGGAAACATTGGTCCTCCTCACATCACTAGTTTGAGCCTTCCAGGTCTCACAATTGGATTATCAGTATGGTTGTTTTCCACTCAGGTGATCCTGAATGAAGCTAGTGCTTTGGTTGTAAGCACTTTTCCCCAAGAACATCAACCTCATTTTGATCCTTCACCTTCTTCACCAGTAAGATCTTCTTCACCTTCTCCACTTGCAAGGTCTTTTATCATTTCATCTTCTTCGTCGAGTGAAAGATCTGAAGCTAGTAACCCGGTGGATAAGAAGAAGAAGAAAAGGAAGAATAAGAAGAAGAAAAATAAACAAGGGTCCAAACTTCCAACCACTTCCAGACATGTTGGAAAACAACCAGTTACTGATAATTGTGTTCGGAGTGTTGATGATACCAAGATCACCCAAACAAACCATAAGCCCAAGTACCCTTGCAGGATTTGTAAGGGTAGCCATCTTCTTAAGGATTTCCCTGGTCTATCCAAGTTTATATAAGTATGGTCTACACACCCTCTCCATCCCATGTCGTCAACCTCTGAACAACATGATGATGGCCTCCTGTCAACTATTCAGGATACCGTTGGGAAGAAGAAAAGTAGAGTCAAGTTCCCGTGTATGTTATGCAGAGGGAGTCATCAAACTCACCTTTTCCCTCGTATGGACGAAGCCTCAAAATTACTAGAAGAAATGATTCTTTCACAGCCTCAACTTCCAGCTGCTTACCATAAGATTTCTCTCAACCCCCTTGTAGTTGATGGTATTATCAACCTGGTCCCTTTGTCGGTCACTTCGGTTGATCACGTTGTCAATCCGGTCATGTCCTTAGTTGAACCAGTTGACAAAGTGGTTGATCTGATCCCAACTTCGGTCGATCCCACTCTCCAGTTAGAGAGTGAAACCCAAACGATCGATCTGTTTCCACCTGTCGACCCCATTCTCCCCTTAGAGAATGACACCCAAGTGGTCGATTTGATGTCATTATCAGTCGATCCTACTCTCCCCATAGAGAGTAAACTCGATGTTGCCCACGTTTTTCTCGTTGATACAGAATCTACCATGTTGAGGGGTATTCCTCCTTCTCCCGTGGAACCCCCTCCAAGTAATGAGGCCATCCTTTTTAATTGGGGTGTGCTAACTGGACTTTGTCTTCCCTCTCACATTCCTTTCAAGATTACAATATAGGTATGTGCTCAGGACGTTCCTTAGACATTGATAGACGAAGGTTTGTCTATTAGTATTTTGTCCTCTCTTGCTTGGTCATCTTTGGGTTATCCTCATCTTGTGCCAGTTACCCAGACTTTGTTTGCTTTTAACAGAAGAACCAGTCACCCTTTAGGGATCCTTACTCAGTTTCCCATGACTTTGGGAGGGAAAATTGTCTTTATTTATGTCATGGTAGTCCAAGACCCCTTGGATTTCGATTTACTCCTTGGGCGAGATTATGTCTATTGCATGAAAGCTATTGTGTCCACTCTTTTTCATGTGATATATTTCCTGCAGGATGGAAGAATGGTGACTATTTATCAACTTTCATTTGTTTTCCCGGACTTGACCATTAACTCAATGAAATACCTAAACGGTTCTTATATGCAGGCGGTATCACCCCCGCCACAGGTCAATTATGTGGCGTTGTCTCCTATGCCTTCAGTTGCCGATGAAGATGAGCCTCTCATTGTAAGCTCAGTCTCTTATGAATTGGATCCGGTAGTTGACATGGTGATCTCTTCGGTAGGGATATTGGAGCATGGTCTCCTTACCCCTATCGCGGCCCTCGACATGTGTTCCTTCTAGAGTGTGTTTCTTCCGTCGAGTGAAGATTTCTTGGAATCCATGACCACGTTTTGTCCCTTGATATGGTGTCCTTCCAGAGAACTGTCCTCTTGGAAGCTGTGATTAAGAAGAGAGTTATGAGCATGGTTTTCTGATTTCAAGCTAATTAAAAAATGAAACCAGCTTTGAGCATGGTTTTCTGATTTCAAGTTCATTAAAAAATTAAACTAGCTTTGAACATAGTTTTCTGATTTCAATATCGTTAAAACATGAAACCAGATATAAGGATAGTTTTCACGTCTCTGTAGCAACCTCATTAAAAAATGAATAGAGCTTACGAGCATGGTTTTTTGATTTCAAGCTCATTAAGAAATGAAACCAACTTTGAGTATGGTTTTTTGATTTCAAGTTCGTTAAAAAATGAAACCAGTTGTGAGGATAGTTTTCGGATCTCTGTAGCAACCTCGTTAAAAAATGAAACAAAGCTTACGAGCATAGTTCTTGTTTATGTGTCAAGCTCGTTAAAAAATGAAACAAAGGTCTAGGGATTGAACCTGGACTCTCGAGCATAGTTTTTCTTCTTTGTGGCAAGCTCGTTAAAAAATGAAATAGATTTCCCCCTCTATGTTTGAGTCAAGTCCTGCATATAGTATTTGAAGCTTCATTCCATCTACCTATGACGTTGGATGAAACGAAGCTTGGGGAGCAATGCTTACAACCTCTGGACTTCATGTTGAAGTTGAGCCGTGAGCTTCTTAAGTTGGGGGCTAAGTACCAACCATCCATGTGTTATGCATTGGGAAGTCCAAGCATATTTTTCTATGGTTCAAGCTTGTTTAAAAATGAAACCACCTACCTCAAGCATAGTTTCCTCTATTTCAAGCTTGTATAAAAATGAAACCAGGTCCAAGCATAGTTTTGGCTAGTTTTAAGCTTGTGCAAAAATAAAATCTATCCCAAGCATAGTTTTGTTTTGTTTTAAATCTTGTGTAAAAATGAAAACAATCTCGAGCTCAGTCTTTGTTCTTTCTCATGCTCGTAAATACCTGAGAATGCAACTGAGTAAACTTTTATCACTTTTCCGGACTCGTAAAGGTTATACGAAAAAGGAACCCCCTGGAGTTTCCTTTAAGTTGTTTTTGAACTCTCTAAACATTGAAATATTGCCGAGCGATCTTGTTCTTTTCACGCTCGTGAAAGTATTTGAAGAAAGCATCTGGTGAGCAGTAGATTATCACTTTTTCAATCTCGTCAGATAATTTACAAAACAGGACCTTGTGGAGTTTTCTTTAAGTGTTTTTCAGACTCTCTAAACATGAAAAACCCCTAAGTTTTCTTTATTTGGACTCGTAAAACAAACATCGAAAGGCCCATATGGGACCGAACCATTCCTTCCTAGGGCTCATTAAGCATACTCCGAGGGACTCATCCGAAGGATGAGCTTACATTTCAAGCATATGTTATCCTCCTCAAGCTTGTGTAAAAATAAAGAGTTACTCGCCAGAAATGGTGGGGGGTATCCTCCTCAAGCTTGTGTAAAATAAAGAGTTACTCGCCGTAAATGGGGGAGAGAATTTGGAAAGAAATGTATCTAAACTTGTATTTATGGAAGAGTCACTTTTGAACATGACACCCTTTCACTCGCTTTGTGTCTAGGTTGGAAAATCCGCTTGTCTCTTGATCATACTCCTTTATAACATTACAAATTGGTCTGTGATCCATATTGTTGAGTCAGTGTCTCTAAGATAGTTTTCGCGTCGTCAATATGTTCAAAGATAAGTTCAACCCGGAAAGCCTTCTATTGCATCAACCATTTCTGCAGTCCTTAAGCCTTCTATTGCATCGGCCATCCCTGAATAAGTCCTAAATCACTTGTTACTCTGATCTACCTCAAATATTTTTACCTGTTTCGTGTCATTGATGGGGGATACAATAAGGCCCTCCTATGATGAGCCTTTTCCTGTCGAATTCAACTCATTATCCAGGAATTAGACTTAGAAACTAATTGGTACCTTGGAACTTGCATGCCTCAATGGCAGGTTTCCTCGCTTTCGACAATGAGTTTTCATTATTGACCCTCGATCGAGAGATTCCACCGAGTGTTCGACTTCATCTCATTAATTCACATTCATTGGATTGTACTAGAGTACCTTGGGAGTCATTGACATTAATGGTGATTTCCCTTGCACTTGTTAATGGTATTCATTAATGACCAGTAATCAAGTGGCTTCTACCATGTTCGACTTTAGCACATGTATTTGCGTGGTTAGATTCATACTATAGAGTGGTGCAGATGAAGACCCTAGATCTTTTCTGATAGATTCAGGTTGCGTTGGAGTATATTCAGAATGTATTGTTGCATAGATCCACATTGTATGTCTTGTGGCTATGTTCAAACTTGATTCTTTAACACATAGATCCACAATGTATTTTTGGTGGCTATGTTCAGATTTGAGTCATATTGGCATGGATCCACAGTGTATGTTTGGTGGCCATGACCTGTCTTACTTGACATGGATCTTTGCATGTCGACATTTATGCTTTGATTCATTTTTATTATGAATATGGGAATGCATACCTCAGTGATGATGTATTATTGTACTGTATTTCCTTGTTTGTTGGCAGGTTTCCGACCGACTGTTCCTCATTCCCTACACACACTCAACAAAGTATTTTAGCTATCACTTTGTTCTAATGTCATACTTCAGGGGGATCTCTGTTACACATTATTTTCATCACCTTATGACTGTTAATGATGTAAACCTATCCTTTGTCTTTAGAAGGATCAGTGGCCTTAATTCCTAAAGAAAGAAAGGAGAAGAACTTTGCCTGAGAGAAGAAATTGTATTTTCCTTTGTAAAAACCCTATTAAGGAAGATCATCGCAGGTTGCACTATACACAGGGTGTGGAAATGCTCGATCGATGCACCTTTCTCTAAATCTAGACTGCAACATTGTCGCAGGCTACACTATAGCTAGGGTGCGACGATTTCTGTACGTGGGAAAAATGAGCATCTTCTCGATGTTTCTAGAAGGTGAGGTGGCCTCCGAACGGTTTGGATCTTACTCGCTTTCGTGATTTAGTGGGATCATCCTAACCTCCTCACCTTATCCTCTTCAGCTTATAAAAGGAGAGGATCTCTCATGGAGAAAGTTAGCTTGATTGTGTTTGAGTGGTTTTGTAGCTTGGATTCTTTGGAGCTTGTATATTGGCTTTGAGATTTGCTTTGTCAAGATAGATTGTGAGTAGCTATCAGATCTACAGTCTCAGAATCCGTGGATTAGAAGTGTGTGGGAAGCAAGGAAATGTTGGAAGGAACCTGACAACATCAAGGCATTTGCTTGCATCTTTCTTCCACATTCTTTAATACAGATATACTTTCCTTTCCTATATGAATGTTATTTGTTCATATTGCATGATTCCTTGATCACGTACATAGTTTCATATCAAATAGACTCTATTATTCTTGTCTTCATTGGCTTGTGTTCTTTTGCAGATATTTCTCCATAAGCCTCGTGACAGAGCTTGGATTGCATTGGCGAAGTCAGATCTTTGATATTTAAAAGGTATGTTCTAGATCCATTTCTCATTTGATAATTGAAATATAAGGAAATAGTAGTGTTCTGTCTTGTTTTGTTCTAGTTTCGTAGTGAATCTAGGGGGATTGATTTGTGTCGGCACTTAACAATTAGCCCGATAACATTTACCTTTAGTGGTTTATAGACCCATGGTATTTTCCCATAGTATTTGATGTGAGTCTTTTCATGTCATTGCATGGCTATCTCCACACCATGCATGTCTGTGCATGGCTATACATGTCTTCACATGCATATCTCCACTCCATGGATGTATTTGCACGATTATCTTGAGGCAATGCATGTCTTCGTGTGTCTCCACTCCATGCCTATATTTTCATGACTATCTCCAGGATATGCACGCCTTTGCACTGTAATATAATTCTAGTAAAGGAATTAGGGTTGTAATTGATGTAGCATATTTAGTGGCTTGAGATACTCCATTGTAAGAATCCTCTGGAAGCCTCAATTGGCTAGTGTTGGCCTGGATTGTTTGGTTTGGCCAAGGTTATTAATAGATACCTATGGAGGTGTTGGTTATCTCGGTTAAGGGTTTCCAGGATAAATATTATCTCTATGTGCATGATTTCTTGTTGTGTTATAACTCTCTCAGTTTTGAACATGGTATCAGGGATCGAAATACATGGACTCTCCAACAAGAGTGGTTTGATGTTGAGATCCATGCTTATGAAATTGTTGGTAAAGTGAGTGACATGTGGAAGAAAGATATGCACATAGATTGAAGTGATGGTTTATGGGTTTATGAACAATGGTGAATGACACATGGAAATGGATCATAGGCATAAGCGCATTGAAAATGAACTACTCGATGAATAAGTGATTTGGCTCACTATATTTTGAGCAAGAAGGGATGTCGGTAGATATTTCTTCCATCATTTTCTCAGGCATATAGTGGATCAACATAGAGCATAGGTGGAAGTGCATAAAGAAAGAAGTACTTGGTGAACGAGTGCTTTGGCTCACTTTATTTGGAGCAAGGAGGTATGTTGGTAAAGAAGCTAGTAGATGCTTCTTACATCATCTTCTCGGGAATATAGTTGTAACATAAGTACTTGGTCTACGTAATTGTATTTGGAGTAGGAGGGATGCTTGCAATGAAATTGGTTGATATTTCATAGCATCACATGCTCGGGAGTACAATTGTTCTTAGTTTTATGAAGTTAGATTTTATAACATGAAAATGGGAATATAGTTGTAAGACCTATTTAGGAATTTGTACCCCTGGCTTGATGGTTCATCGGTATAAAGTCTAGATGTAGACCTAGGTGATAGGGGGGCATGTAGCATTCTTGATACCCAATTTATAAACTTCAAGGGGGGGAGCTATTTATCCCAAGTCAATTTTAAGGGAGGAATGTTGGGTTACTCTTGACTCGGTCATAGAGTCATTGATTAGGTCATATTTGGTTTAGCTTTAGTGGTTTATAGACCCATGGTATTTTTCCCATAGTATTTGATGTGATTCTTTGCATGTCATTGCATAGCTTTCTCCACACCATCAATGCATTTTCATGGCTATGCATTTCCATGCATGTCTACAAGTAGCTATCTCCACTCCATGCATGTCTTTGCATGGCTATCTTGAGGCCATGCATCTCTTCACATGGCTATTTCCACTCCATGCATGCCTTTGCATGGCTATCTCCAGGCTATGCATGTCTTTGCATTGTAATCTAATTCTAGTAAAGGAATTAGGGTTGTAATTAATGAAGCACATTTAATCGCTTGAGATACTCCATTATAATAATCCTCTAGTAGCCTCAAGTGGTCGATGTTGGCCTGTCTTGGATGGTTTGGCCAAGGATAATAATAGATATCTATGGAGTTGATGGTTCTCCCTATTAAGGGTTTCCAAGATAAATATTGGGTTTATGTGCATGATTTCTTATTGTGTTATGTCTCTCTCAATTTTGAACATGGTATCAGAGCTCAATAGGCCTGGACTCTCCAATGAGAGTGGTTTGATGTTGAGATCGATGCTTTTCTACCTCATCACTTATGATAATAAGGATGCAACTACATCCTCATACGTCAATGAAAATTTAGTGGTACTACCAATTTCTACAACCAGATTATCCCAGGAGTATGGAAAAAAAAATTAACAAGATAATACACTTATCTTCTTCTACAAGCTTAATATCAACAAAGACAAGTTGACTTAACAGAGAGACAACCAATGAGTGCACCAACATTTAATTATTTTCTATGTTTTGGTTAGATCTAGATCCAATCCCTGAACCCATAGTCATTTTCTTGTAGTACAAAAGCAAGATATTACATCACTTTATGGAAATCCAATGCTTGGATAAGTAATCTCTTAGTAATATCTCGCACTTGCCTCTCACTCAATCCATTAAAGGACATATAAATTTTTTGTATGTTTATTGCTATTTTGGTTGCTATCCCATAAAGATACAAGACTTCTTTCAAAATATCAATTTCTCTAATAGTAACATTTCCAAATAGAAAAACAACATTTACAAACAGGAGATCAGTTAAGGATAGGTCCTTGCCTATTTTAATTCCTTTGAGTCTTCAATCATTTGATATCACCAAGAAACCTGATAATACATTCAACCACAATAAGAAAAAAGAGTGGTGACAAAAGGCACCCTCGCTTCAATCCCCTAGGGGCTTGAAAAAGGTGGAGGTCGATGCATTCACTAGCATGGAGAAAGAGGAAGTATTCAAACACCCCTTTATCCAATTTATAAATGAGAGACAAAATCCTATGTGAATAGGAATGAGTCTTTTGGGGTGGCAAGTACAAGAGGGGTTATTGTTACACATTATTTTGGTCACCCCAGTGATCCACTGACAACATGTGTTCATGATCCCTGGAAAGATAAAAGAGTCTTTATCCATGAAAGAGTGTTTTGCTTTCCTTTCTCAAAAACCTTATTAAGGAAGGTCGTCACACTCTACAAAATGCATGGGGTGCCACGATGCCTGATCGTCACACCCTTCTCTAGAGATGGAATGCGACGTCTTCGCAGGCTGCAAAATACCTAGGGTGCAATGATTCCAAAAGCTAAGGAAAAGTCAAAATTCATGAATGTTCTAGAAGGGGATCTTCTAGAAGGTGAGGTGGCCTCCGAAGGGTTTGGATATTATTCGCTTTTCTGATTTGGTGGGATCATCCTAATCTCCTCATACATCCCTCTTTCACACTATATAAAGAGGGATCTCTCATGGAAAAGGCTAAGGTTGAATAGGATAATATTTGTCTGGAGAGTTTATACTTCTTCTTGGGATCTTTTCTTTAGTTCTACAAGCTACATGGTGGATCTTCTTCATTCAAAGGCTTTGGAGAAAAGGTGTGTGTGTTGGAGCAAAGGGCCATTGAAAGGGGACTTTGCAACATTAAGGCTTTGGTTGTATTCTCCAATTTCTATTTAATATGATACAACAATATGTTTATTTCCCATAAAACTAGTCTTGTTTTATTGTATGATTCATTTATCACATACATAGGTTCTTGTTGAGTATATTGTGTTGATTTCACTTTGGTTCGCTTGTGTTTCCTTGTAGGTTCAATATATTTGGAGCATTGGAACGGAGATAGGATGGCAATGGAAAGAGGAAACGACATTTAAAAGGTATGTTGTCTATCTCTTGTTAACTAGTAAACTCAATAATTAGAGCCTAGGGAAAGTCTTATATTTTGTTTTGTTTTGTTCTAGTTTCCAGTGGGATCTAGGGAGATATGTTTATGTCCACATTTACCTATTAATCCAATAACAAAATTGGGTATCGAATCTCGTTCCAGTAAATAAGACACAAGGAACTATTTGCATTTGTGTAGATTATAGGGATGTAAATAAAGCTTGTCCCAAGGAGAATTATCTAACCCCTTTCATTGACCAGATTGTTGATGATTGTGCCGGTAGTGAAATATTCTCCTTGATGGACGGTTTCTCCGGCTATAATCAAATCACTATTTTACCAGCGAATCGACATAAGACTGCTTTTATTTTCCCTTGGGGAACCTTTGCCTACCGGAAATTACCCTTTGGTCTCAAAAATGTTGGTGCGACTTTTCAGCGCACTATGTCTTACGCTTTTCATGATATTAAGCACATTGTACAACCCTATATCGACGATATACCAGCGCATTCCATGCGTTGTCAAGCTCATCTGGCACATTTATGGGACATTTTCCTACGATGTCGTTATTATCGCATACATTTTAATCTGCACAAATGTGTTTTTTGTGTGGAATCCGACCGATTTCTTGGTTTCATTGTGTCCATACATGGGATTCGGGTAGACCCCTTGAAGGTTGAGGCTATTCCTAATCTACTTCCTCCTTCCACGCTACGCCAACTCCAAATTTTTCAAGGGAAGGCAAACTTTTTACATCGATTCATTCCCAACCACATTGAATTAATGAAAGGTTTCACTCGGCTCCTCAAGAAAGGTTACGATTTTGTATGGGATGATACTGCAAACAAAGCTTTTGAGGATTTGAAACTTGCCTTAACCCGTACACCGATGTTGTTTCCCCCTAACTACAGCCGATATTATTTCTTGTACTTAGTTGCTTCAGACTCTACCATTTCTTTCTCTTAACTTACAAACCTGAGAGAAATCCCCTGAGAAGGGTATGTGGTTCCTGCCTGAGACAGAGCTAGAAACATAGAGATGACCTCCTCCATTCATAGAGTTGAGAAGAACTCCAGATGATTATCCAGTGGGAAAGGCGATCTATTGAGTTGGATGTGCATGTGGCCGAGCACAAGGTGAACGTGTGAAATCCCAAAGTGTTGGGTGCATCGTCATGTGACCAAAAATGAAGATGATGTATTAGCCTCCTCTGAGCAGCAGAGTTGACGAGAAGACTCCATATGATTCTCCTGTGTGAGGCAGTGGGAAATAATATCTATAGAGTGGACGTGCCTATGGACGAGCACAGGTGAACGTGTGAAGATCTGGTTCTTATGTGTAATGTAGTGAACCAATGATATGACATCCCTATTGATGTGCCCCTAGTGGATGAGCACTAGTGGGTGTATCAGATCCTTTTCTATATATTGTTCAAGAGTCAGACCTCCCTATAACCATAATTGTTATGTAAAGGGTACAGGTCAGCCCCACCTTAATGTGATTAATAATAAATGTAAAATATAATTAATCTAGATAATATTAATTATAATAATAATAATTATTATTATTATTATTATATGACTTAGAGAGGTCGACCCTGTTGAGCCAATAGACACTTCGGTTGATAGGACAAGTCTAATATAAGTAAAGGGAAATTCCCCATTGTGGAATCATATCATTGAAGTGAGTTTGGAAATTTCAGCAAGTACATTTACTTGGGAGAAGTGCACACCTCTCTTGGGCGCTAGTCTTCTAGGGTTTAAGAAACCTCTTGTGTGCTAGGTATTTCTTGGTGGTGAAGGTATTTCTATTGAAGAATATAGCAAAGGATTTGTCTGGGTTTTCTTTCCTTGTTGAGAACGGTTTCCCAGGATACTTCTTGTGTTCTTGTGCATGGTGTTTCTTCTTATGATCTTGGTTGCTACAACATTCTTGTTTATGGTTAAGACAAATGCAAACTAAAATGAACTACATGCTTAACCTTTAATATTGAAAAATAAGCATGGTATCAAAGCATAGGTCTTGAAGATCCCATTGCACAAGCATTTTCTAGCCCCTTCTCTCACTCATTTGCAGAAACCGTACAACCCTCCTAGGGTTTCCAGAAATTTCGTACGGCCTCCTCTTATGAGAGATTTCACCACTCAAAACATGGATGCTTGGGCTGAAAAAGACATAGAAGGGTATGGCCTCCTTCAGCACACCTCCAACAAGTCTTAGATCAAAATTTCGGGCATTTCAAATTTTTGGCCCTAAGGGTTTCTAGGGTTTCACCAAAATTCTGCAAAAAATTATGAAGTGTATTTCTGCAAACTTCTTGAAGAAGCTCCTCAGCTTACCAGGGCTATCATATTTATCAAGGATTATTGTTTGTAGCCATAAGCCCAACAAAACCTAAAAGTGTTAGCCTAGCCTAGCTGTTAGGTTTTCTAGCCTAGTTGACAAGGGTTTGTGAAGATGAGAAAAAACATGATGGGAAGTAATCTCAGTACAAGACTCCAAAGTAATGAAGACATCGACATCTCATCACTCTTGGGTATGGTTCCTATCAATGATAATAATTGGCTAATTGATAGTGGTGCCTCCAGGCACATGACCGGTATTAGAAATTATCTAACACAATTCATTGAGAAAGGGACACATCTACATGTTGTTCTTGGAGATGATTCCAGATATAATGTGAGAGGAGTTGGAACTTCTACCTTCCAATTAGATTCAGATATGCAGCTTAGACTAGAGGAAGTTCTATATGTACTCAGAATGAAGAGAAAACTTGTCTCTAATTCGGCCTTAGAAGACAAAGGTTACAAAATTACTTTCTCAGAAAGAAGAGTTCTTGCATGGCACAAAGACTCTCATATAAGCTCTTCCAAAGTAATTGGTGTCAGAGAAAACAACTTGTACAATTTGACCATCAAACCAGTTCAAGCCTTATTACATGACACTATCATCTTGAGTGAGTTATGGCATAGAAGACTTGCTCACATTCATTATAGAGCTCTTCCAGCTCTAGGGAAAATGGTAATAGGTCTACCAGAGATCCAGATCCAACATAAAGGTGTTTGCAAAGGTTGTGCCCTTAGAAAAAATGTTAAAGGATCATTTCCTAGCAGTGACAACAGATCCAAGGAGATATTGGACTTGATACATTCAGATGTATGTGGGCCAATGATTGTAGCATCCTTAAATGGGTACTTATACTATGTACTCTTCATAGATGATCACTCCAAGAAAACTTGGATTTACTTTCTGAAGAACAAGGATGGAGTCCTTGCCAAATTTCAAGAATTCAAAGCTCAGGAGGAAAACCTGACCGGAAGAAAAATCAAAGTATTAAGATAAGACAATGGAGGAGAATACACCTCAAAAGAATTTAACAGTTTTTGTATTGAAGCAGGAATCAAGAGGGAGTTCACAGTTCCTTACAACCCTCAACAAAATGGGGTTGTTGAAAGGAAAAACAAAACTATCATTGAGGCAACTAAAGCAATGATACATGATCAGAGTCTACCTATGACTATATGGGCAGAAGCATGTATGGCAGCGGTATATGTTCAAAAGCATAGTCCTCATTAGATCCTGAAGAACATTACTCCAGAAGAAGATATCACCAAAGTGAAGCCTGAGATCAGACACTTTATAATATTTGGATGATCAAAATCTGGACCAGGGGTCAAAATTTAGCTCAAAAAACAACGTTCTCATAATTGCCTCAAAACGAACAGGTGCATATCCCTCATCGTCACGAACCCAATGCAACTCGTTTGGGTTCAAACGGACGTCGGGAGCGAGAGATATCGTGATCTATTCGAATCGCCAAACAGGTAAAAAAAGGACGATGATTGTACAGTCCGTACAGATGCTGACGTGGCAGAGGTCGTACGTCTAGGTGGAAGATGATGACGTGGCCTTCACTCATTGGCAGATTTGGGTGAATCACGATGTGACACATGGCATCATTTTGACAAGTGTTTTGGTGCCACGTGGCCCAGTCATGGGCTGCCACGTGGCACCCCGTTATTGGCAATGGTTGTTAGTTCAAAAGTTTATGGAGTCCGTGGGATTTGAACCCCAGACCTCCTCCCACCATGTAAGGCCTTAACAAAGTCCGCCTGACCAACATACCACGCGTTGGTTCTTGTTATGTATATGGGTTTTGATGTATTTAAACTTACATTGTTTTATGGTTGGCACGGGATCCGAGCTGGGGCTTAGCCCCAGCCCCCGGTCGCACACCCTACCATATGACCCGACTCTACAGTTTGTGCATGCGGATTTGTTTTTAAAATGGTTACAGCCAACCACACACCCACCACTTGTCACACTTATATTCGCTCTTGGAACCGAGCTCTTTTGTGCGGGGTCGTGGTCACATGGACCCATATGCCCATGGTTTTGGCGGTTAGGGGTTGGGCACGCCCTAACCGTCCTACATTTTCATTCATTTTTTGGTTACGCGCTGGTGCTAGGTTTTAGCACGAATTTGGAGCGTGTTCTTGGTTATAACGCCCAGAGGTGCGTTTTGGCGAACCAGAGACAACAAGCTTGAAGGAAGAGAATGGCAGGAGGCCTATCTTCTTCATTTTTTGGCCGAATGAGGTGTCGTAAAAGCCCAGCTAGGGGTTTTTGGACGTTTTGAATCCATTCACACTATTTTCATAGCCATTTGAAGACTTCTTTTGCAGGTTTTTAAACATTGAAGTTTCAGAGAGCTCCAGGGAGCTTGAAGCCCTCATTGTTTGAGGTCATGCTCAAATGAGCCTATGTTTGTTTTTTGTGATTGAATAATCATTTTTGACTAATTATTATGCTCTGAACACTTTGGGATAAGTTTCAGATCCATTTGAGGAATTTTACAGGTGTTTTTTCCAAAGAGAAGCTCAGGGAAGCTTAAGGCCACATGTAGAAGAGGTCATGCCCAGATGAGCCATGATCCGTTTTCAGAGTTCTATTAGTCATTTTGGGGGTTTTTATGTATTCTGAACCCAATGGTACAGTCAGAATTTCCATTGGAGTTTATCAGCAGCTTGTAAAATAATCTTTGACAAATTAATCCCAGAGAGCCAAGTCCATTGATGGAGGCTCAAGGAGATGTAGCCCGGAGAGGGGTGAACTCCTTTATCATGTTGTTCTTGTTGTGAGTGTTTGCTGGTGATTATTTGCTGCAAGTCATTTTTTCTGTTGTATTTATGAAAACAACATATTTAATCTTGTAAATACCTCACACATAACCATTTAAAAGAAGTATGAACTTAACACATAATTCATCTTGCATATTTTAACACATGGAGCAAGGTCCTGTAAAGTTTTATTTTAATGAAGTAGAGGGTGCTTGCATAGCATAACAAGTCAGCCTTCTATTTTCAGATCAGGTGGTATCATAGCATAGTTTGTTTTGCTCATGTATTTGCCATTGATAGCTTGAGATTTAGTTGTTGGTATTTGTGCAAGTTTTGTGTTGAAGTTTGATATCTTGCAAGGATGGAGGAAGCTTCAAACATTGGTAGTTCTCATACATCTTCATTATCTAAGTTCTTTGACAAATAGATGTTGAAGGAGCTTCTAACCATCAGAGATGTGGTGAAAGAGATGTGAGAAGATAGAAAGGAGAGCATTTCCCTTGAAGAGCATTTGATGGCCATGAAGGAGGAGAAAGACCAGCTTCTTGAAAATTTGCATGAGATGGAGAATCAACTCCATGAGGCAAAGGAAAACCTTACCAAGTACATGCATGAACATGAGGTATGTAATGTTAGTTTATCTTCAAATTCCTCTCAAGATGAATGTTTTGGTGTTTTTGAAAATCACACAAGAGGAATAGGGTCCAAGTTAT